>VOPJ01006975.1:270353-287382 GCA_014673585.1 Semibalanus balanoides | reverse complement strand
ATATATATATATATATATATATATATATATATATATATATATATATATATATATATATATATATATATATAATTATGTTCAGCCGATTTACATAAAACAAGCGGTAAAAAATACCAACTCAAGGTCTCTTAATTTCTCAATAAGATTTTGCTCCTCAGTTACTCGTATTTCGACAGCGAAATGGCAAAGATCTCACTCCCTCGCTAATGTTAAAAGGCCATGCAAACCACGCCACAAATGTCGATGCACCCAAAATGGTGGTCACAATTACAGCTGACGACACGTTTCTAGGAAGACACACGTATGTTACGTTTTTCGGGCAATTAACATACGTGATTCTTCTTTTGCATTGGACCCTTAGCCAAAAGACATGGCGGCTGCAGGGATGACAACCCCTAAGCTGATGGCTGTTTTAAGACCATCATTCTTAACATTATTTGATTAAACCCCACATTCCTTCAACACAAAGTCAAATATATTCGGCTGGAGAACCTTTTCAGCCAAAAAAAAAATTACATATGGGTTTTTCAACACGGGCTTCAAGACTGCTATCTCAGTTCAAAACCTCGTTTTAAGGTGAACTATTTCCTTTAAGATATGCCAAAAACGGAGGCGATGCGCGCCGTCGTTTTTCCGCTATCCTCGAAAAAACAAAATAGGGGTGGGCGGATTTCGCCCCCCCCCCCTCCAGGGCGCGAGTCAAACGCTGGAGGGCATCTGAATATCACTGAGTATATCGTGAGCAGAACCAGCACATTCCAAGCTCGTCCACTTTGCCACTGGAATACAGTGCGCACTAGTCTGTCACTTCTCAACACGAGTCAGCCGCCGCTAAGACCAAACGCCCCGTCACCGTCCAACACACCCCAGAACAGAGTACAGTGGCCGTCACCGTCCAACACACCCCAGAACAGAGTTACAGTGGCCAGTCACCGTCCAACACACCCCAGAACAGAGTACAGTGGCCGTCACCGTCCAACACACCCCAGAACAGAGTACAGTGGCCGTCACCGTCCAACACACCCCAGAACAGAGTACAGTGACCGTCACCGTCCAACACACCCCAGAACAGAGTACAGTGGCCGTCAGCTGTCCCTCTCCACACAGCAGGACCACCCTCGGCCAGTGGCCACCGTGCGACAGGTCTTACCTTCTGTAGATCTGAGCACAGAGCAGACACATGGCGAGCACGACCGACTCGGGTGTGCAGGAGGGCGCGCGGCACGCTGTCAGTGCGGCCAGCAGACGGCGCAGCCACGCCGGCGACGCACCGCCCACGATGTTCACCTGGATCACCTGAGCCATCGCCAGTGTCACCTCCATCGAGCCGATCAGGTAGAAGTGCATGAACCAGCTGGAAAAGCATGCGAGGTTAAATGCTTCCTCTTTAGCAGGGAGATACAGCTGTGAGCTCAAGTTCTAATGATACTGAATTTGAACCCAGTGAGCAATCTTAAGACCAAACCAGTGCAGGTCAATAGGGTCTGGGAACTGGCAAAAGGGAAATCAACTACACATGGAGTGGGAATGGTCCATGAATTGGAGCTGTGAAAGATCGCTGTGAAGCGTGATTGATGGGGATCATAGGCAACACAAACTGGGCTTGCTTATGATCAAATAAACAGACATGGCTTGCTTATGATCAAATAAACAGACATGTAATCTTATTTTGCATGCAATGGGTAACACCACATTTTCAGACTTACCTTTTTGGCACTTGAACAACTCTAGCAGTACCCTCCACTGAAGCTTTTCCATACAGAAATAATTTTGCAATGAAGCCTGGTACACTCCCAAAGTTGACTGCTACAGAGAGAGCATTAACTAGAACTGCCATGAGCAGAAAGTACCAGAAAATTACATTTACATCTATTCCCTGAAGAATCTCCATCTGAAACAGAAAAAGTACAGATATAATTGTCTGGGATTCATGATAATTAAATGATGCAGATACGTTGTAGGTATTCATGAGGACTATAATCAGTATACTTAAAATGGCTCTTGCCAGAGCATGCGTCCTGGGCTCCATCTATGGATCATGTAACAGCTTACCACCGTGTAATACCCACTGTACCTTTGTTTGATATGTAGAATGACACGGGTTACTCTAGTATCATTCAGGAAAGGGTTAAAATCAGCACAAACAGAGAATAGAATAACAGAATTTTCAATTTGACTACCAATGAATAATCTCAAAATCTTCGACCTGCAACATGCTGTATAGTGTAGTCAGAGACGCAGCCAGGGGGCAAAGGGTTACCCCCTACGGATCACAGAGGGCCAATCGAGAATGTCCCAGATACCCTTTGCATTAGCTAAATGGCATGCAAAAAGACACAGAGGAGCCCTTTAACCCAGCAAGAAGTCACTCTGGTGCATTAAAGGGCCCTCAGAGACACTGAAGAGCTTTCGAAGACAACCCAGGGGTCTCTAGGGCATTTTCAGTGGCACATTGAGACCTCCCAGGGACCTAAAAATGCCCAGGGGCCTCTCGGATCAGGTTCAGGTGCTTCTCAAGCCAGCCCAGGGGCCATAAGAGTCTGTTCAGGGGCCTCTCGAGCTTGCCCTGGGGCCCATTGAGTCTGTTGGATAAAGCAGCCAGCGCAGTCCCTTGCCAGGCCGTGGGCCCCTGAGCAGGCTGGAGGGCCCTTGGGAAGTTCAAATGGTCCCTGTGCAGGTCAGAGAAGCCCCCCGATCAGATTGAAAAGGCCCCTGTGTAAGTGAAAAGGGCCTCTGAACATGACGAATGACCCCTGGTTAGCACGCCGACGGAGGGGCCCGAGGGAAGATCGTAGGGCCCTCTGGGCATGCTAGCAAGTCGACAAAGCAGCCAGCGCAGTCATTTGCCAGGTCTTAAACCGGCATTGGCTGGGGTCTCAGCCGAACGCCATTGACTGGAAGGCTTTTTTCGCCCCCTCGTTATCTTCCGAACCAATAACCGCAGCGAGACGCACAAGACGGTAATCGAAAGCACTCAATGATACCACCCTAAAGCGTACGCGAAATTGTATAAATAAGGTCATATGTCAGGTCACAGTCAGGTCAAAGGTCAACTGACTTTTGGGGCCATACTTTCCATCCAAAGCTGTATATTGAGACTATTATCGCACGAAGGTGTGATGCAAGGTATGATGCATCTCCTGCATAAGCAAAAGTGAAATTGTAAGCAAAGGTCAAGGTCAAGAATAAGTCAAATCAGTCCACTTTGACAATAGATCATTGCGGCACATTTTATGGGTATATTACACAATATAACTCGATATATAGCAGCCATTTCCCACATCTGATCGATTATAAGGTCAAGTCAGGTCAATTAAAAGGTCAATGGAAAAGTAATTAAATATAAATACAAAATGCATTTGTATAAACCGTTGTGTTCAGCAATACAATGGGTACCATTTATTGGTATTATCTGTCTAAAAAGACCCAAAAACGACTTTCAAAAAATGACGTCATTGAGGTACTAATACTTAGGGAGCAATCAGTGATTCAAAAATACAGATATTGTTTTGAAATTCGGATTGGGTATTTTCCATATGTGGTTCTCTTGCATATCTTCCTTTTTTTAATATTAAAAAATGTTGATTTTGAGGTCATTTTTTTCAAAAAATCGTTTTTTACAAAATTCAAAATTTTCGAAAATCTTAGATTGACATTTTCTACCCTTTGTCATTTTCTATCTTTCGACGTTTTATAATTGCGTTTTGCTTAACCCTCGCACCGACGGGGGTCTGAGTCAACTTCGAACCGACGGGGGGGCGGATAACCGCCCCCCCCCCCAGAGATCTCTAAAACTACGCAACGTAGCGAGAAGCGGAAAACGGCGTGAAGGTAGGCCGTGACGAGAACCTAGCGAAAAATATTAGCTATTTTTTTATTCAGGTCAATATTGAGGTCACAGAGCGTCAAAAAAAGGTCAACTTTTCCCAATTCGAGTAAATTGATCACTGCTTCACAAATCCGGGCTAGCTCAGTAAACTAACATACTAGAGCAATCCGAAAAAAGCACTGCAATGCTCTTGGAAACACTCTTTCGCCAACATTGTCCTCAGATTTGAGATTCGGTTCAATTAGTTAAGGCTCCAGAGGTCAGCGAAGGTCAAAATGCTATTTTACTAATAATTTTGTTAATAACTTTTAAAGTTTTGAATGTAGGCAAGTAATTTGCCGCATCGTGTTCTCACATTTCAACGGCGCAATCGAACCATATATCGTATGATCTAGCTAGGTCAAGACTAAAAAAAAAAAAAATACCTGACCTGACCTGAGGTCATGTCAAGGTCAAGTCAAATTTTATGTCCATCGATTTAGGTTGACAAGGAAAAACAGAATGGTGAAAACCACGTACTCTATATTACGTATAACATGAGTATCGTACAAAAAAATATGACTTTTGCACATTGGATTTGACCTTAACGAGGTCACGGAAGAAAAATAACCCAAATCATTCTTCTGCTTCTACTTCAGAATGTGATAAGGATGAAAACTGACCACCATTTAGCCAGTATTTGATCGATTGGGGCGCATTTCATTTTCTCATATAGACTTATAATGGGAGGTCTCAAAAAGTTACATGACTCAGGTCACAGATATAAAAAATCCGAGATAAACAAATGTAGATATCCAAAGCCTTACACACACTGTGAGTTTTTAAAACTGTTTGGTTCACACTGTGGCTTCGGCAAGAGTCAAACTTACAAAAAACGGACTTAGGTCAGGTCATTTAATGTGACCTGACAAACGGACCTTGAAAGTTAGGAAGTCAAAATTGAGAAAGTGTGCGGAATTCGATGCCCAAAACAGCTATGCAAAATTTGGCGGCGCCTACGCGCCGCCGTTTTTCCGCTTAGTCCGGAAAAAACCTGTGGGGGGCGGATATCCGCCCCCCCATTGGTGCGAGGGTTAAGAACGGTCTTTGTACAGCCTGTTAGAGTTAAGCTGATATTTGCGTCAAAGTCGTGTGTAATGACGTCCCTAAATTTGATACAACTCGAAAACAAATGAACGAATTTTTTTAATTTTTTGCACTGAAGACGTCAAATTGATGTAGGATAAGGTACCCGAAGTTTCGTGTTGATAGCACTGTTCGTTTTTGAGCTATTGTAAAAATCCCTGAGGGGGCGTTTCCCCCCCCCAGCCAATTGCGGGTTAAGAGCCCCTTAGAAGGCTGGAGGGCCACTGGAGAAACCAGAGGGCTCCTGGAAAGTTCAAAAGGCCCCCTGTGCAGATCAGAAGGGGCCACTGATCAGACCGAAAGTTTTTATTGTGGAGTAAGCCCTATTTGTATTTAATCTTTATCCCACACTCCACAGCATGTCTTTCCGTAGATCCCAGATGAGTCCTGGCATAGGTTGGAAGGGCGTTTGAAAGGTCGAAGGGGCCCCTAGACGATCTGAAGGGACCCTGGGTTCTTCAAAAGCAATAATGCAGTTCAGGGTAATAGAACACTATGCAGTTGTCCAGGGAATAGAATTCGAAATTTTCGCGACGCTCCTTGGCGCATTTCAACTACAAATTATATATTATATGCGGGTGAAAAAACGTGTCATTGCTCGGCGCATTTAATGGTTATATTGCTACTTGCCTATATGATTGGGCAAAATAGTTCGCAGTAACACTTTTAAGCGCACTTTTAAACGCAACATAACAATTTAGAGGTCCACACCGTACGCAATGCGACGCACTGATGAGAATGCATATCAGTATATATAGGTATATTTTCATTCAGCCGATTTACATGAAACAAGCGGTAAAAAAATACCAACTCAAGGTCTTATCTAAATAAAGTTTTGCTCCTCAGTTTCTCGTATTTTGACAGCGAAGTGACAAATATCTCACTCCCTCACTTATTATTTATTTTGCGTAAATTTAGTTTGAATGTTTAGTATGGATGGCTTTCCGAGGAAAGAACCCACGCTAAGCAGAGCTTGGTGCGCTGGTCCTGACCTCACCACCCGATCACGCAATTCCTGTTGGCCGGCAGAAGTAAAAGACGAAAATTTTAAGTGCCCGACATACCTGGACACGGTCTGCCCCGCTCACTGACGTCACCTTGCTTTGAGTGCGACCGCTGCCACCTGCCGCAGGTCATCCCAGTCAGGAGCAAATAGCGAGCGCCGAAGCGACTCGAACCCGGGCTGCCACTACCGTTACTACTCGAACCCTGGCTGCATGGCCTTGTGTTAAAAGACCATGCAAACCACGCCGCAAATGTTGATGCAGCAAAAATGATGGACACAACTGACGTCGCGTTTCTAGGAAGACCCACGTATCTCACGTTTTTCAGGTGATTTACATACATGGTTATTTTTTTGATTGGACCCCTAGCCAATATCCATGGCGGCTGCAGGGATGACAACCCCCTGAGCTGATGACTGTTTTTAGGGCCCACATTCTTGACATTCTTTTATGGGTGGTAATTTTCCCTGTGGTAAAAAAACCTTCTTCTGTGGTATTTTGCGCATTGTCTGAGTATTTCACCTTGATCTCTGTATTTTTGGGGAACTTTGAGTTATTAAAAAATCTACCATTTATTGGTACTGGTATGGTAAAATTGATACTTATGTTGGTAAAACTAGTAACCTTCTGTAACTGTGACTGGCCATTCCTATTTCTAGTATTAAGTTTTTCGGGTCCTGTATTAATATCAATTGATCATAGGCGCTTTAGAATTTTTTCCTCCAAATTAAAAATTAATGCCTGATCAAGATTTCAGGCATTCCGGCTGTGTGCATTTTTTGTATGTTTCTCCTTCTCAACCTTTGGATTTGAGTGATTTATTTACATTTATACGAATACTTTGTCTGTCATTTTATCATGGATCTCAATGATGCGAGAATGGAAAAGAGTACCCTCGGGTGGCAGAGTGCCCCCCCCCCCCCCCCAGTTGCAAGAGTGCCCCCCTCCCCAAGTGGCAAAAGTACCTCCCAGGTGGCAAGAGTAACCCCCAGGTGGCAAGAGTGCCCTCTCCCCAATGGCAAGGTACCTCCTCCCCCAGGTGGCAAGAAGTGTGCCCCCTGGGTGGTAAGGAGATGTCTCCCTCCGGTTGCAAGAGTTCCCCCGTGACAAGAGTGCTTTCCCACCCGGTGGCCAAGTTGCCCCCAGGTGGCAGGAGTGCCCTCTCCCCCAAATGGCAAGAGTATCCCCCAGGTCGTAAAGAGCCCCCCCACACCCCGTCGCAAGAGTGCCTCCCTCCGGGGCAAGAGGTCCCCCTTCCCGGAGACAAGAGTCCCCCCCCCCGGTTGGCAAGAGTGCCCCAAGGTGCAAGAGTTCCCTCTGGGTGGCAAGTGAGTGCCCCCCCCCCCCAGGCTGGAAGAGTGTCCCCACCCAGTGGCCAAGATGGACCCCCCCCCCCCCAGTTCAGGTTGAAATACCCCAGATGAGGTAAAATCAACATTTTAGGTAAATACTAAGATTTAAGATGAAATACCACAGATTGACGGTTGAAAATACCACAGATTGAGGTGAAATACCACAACAGCTGAACTTCTGCAGGTCCAGCCATATCTTGCAAACACTTGCTACTGAAAAAAAACACAGTTGAAAGTAAATACGTACAATCAGGTGAAATACCACAGATGAGGTAATAATACACAGGTTCAGTGTAAAATACCACAACAGTAAAAATACCAGATAAGAAGGTAATTTTACCACAAATGTCCTTAAAAATAGGTAGGCAAAGAATTATCTCCCCTTCTTTTATTAAGGCCCACATTCCTTCGACAAAAAAATCAAATATATTCGACTGGAGCCTGGAGAGCCTTTTCAGGCCAAGAAAACTTGCAGATGGGTTTTTCAACACATTACAAGACTGCTATCTCAGTTAAAAGCCCCATGTTGAAGGTGAACTATTTCCTTTAAATGTGACTTGGATTGATTCGATTGTGAATAGCATGAAGGCAGGTATTACGATGTCTGCAATAATGCTGCAGGAGCATAATCAACATGACGTTTGTCTATGAGCTTCAAATGTATTGGCCTCAATAGAACGAATGCTCCTGTATTTGCAAAAGAGAAAGGCTAGGCTCACAAAAGGCATGCATAATCAATAGGAAGTAGGATATACACATAGGCAATAGGCATGTATCCCACCCACACAGGTACCTGAATCTGCTTCTAAAAGGCACTTAAAGGGAATAGTTTACCTTTAAAGGTTTTGAACTGAGATAGCAGATTTGTAGAGATCAAAAATGGGTTGTAGTGAAAGAATTACCTCTTCTTAAAGGGGCCGCTCATTAGTCCTGTGTCAAATTCACTTACAGTTAGTTAGAAGTTACTCAAAGTTATTACTAGACCTGTTGGGCGTCCATCATGTGACTTTCACCCCTAATTTTGCTAGCATTGAAAGTGTTATTAATTATTAAAGGGATTATATGGGTTTCCGTCCTGGAAAGGAAATGCACTCTTTTGCAGTTATATGTGCTTAAAACAACGTTTAAGACATATGAGAGTGACCTCGTTGCTCATTTAATCCATTATTTCAGCAATTATCAGCGTTTAAACTTTGACTTTTTAAGACTTGTATCTGATAACGAGTACTTGATCGGGATTACTGTCCACCATTTTAAATATCTCTATCCTTGGTTCCGGGTGGTTCCGGGCGTAGGCAGAGACGGCTGTCTAACCTTCGCAAGTACTGCAAAAATATATCGCAGTGGCATCCACCGAGCACTTTGAAACTCCTTACGTAAAGAAGATGCATTTCCAGAAAAAATGTGGTAACCGTGGGCCTTTACCACCTTCGATAAAGTACGTTATTACTATGTAAGCTCAATTATTCTGGGAAAAAAACCCGGGGAAATCCCTTTAAATACAATAATAAAAATAATAAAGTTACCACCATAAAAAGATTGATCAATTAATATATATATATATTATAATATATATATATATATATGAATCAATTAGTTTCTTTGAAAAAGTGTCAGGATAAAGTTATGAAAAATCCTTATATACAAATGTTCAGATTTACCATTGTTTTCCCTTTGCAGCAAAAATGTGATAGACCCAAAAAAGCCTTCGCCACAAATGCACATTTGCCCATGATCACGTAACCAAGCTCAGACGCCTTTATCTTATATAATTGCCTCGGTTGTTACTACTGTGGAAGTTTTTGGGGGACAAAACGTTGCTTTAAAAAGGTCCACTAGTCCTGTGTCAAAATTACACAACATAGAGAGTTTATTCTTCATGATTATATGGAATATAATAACCAGTAACCTGATACTAGTTAAAAGAGATAAAATTACAAAAAATATATTAAACATTTTGCTGTAGCAGCTTCTTCAGCAATAAACACCCTATTTAAAGGTGAACTATTCCACTTAAGAAAATCTACCTTACCTGGCACGAAGAAGATTAAGATGCTTAGAATCGGGTGCAATGGATATTATGGGTTTATCGTGATTAAGCTGGATTTAATCTTGAAGATTCGTCACTAAGAAAGCTTTAAGCACAAGATCGCAAAAAAAATGTTTACGTTTTAGCTCGTCTGCGTCGAAAATGTGATATCAGCGTCATATTCGTCATGGTTTTAAAAAAGTTTACCACTATTTTAAATAACTTGTCATCAAATCTTCGAAATGTTTCATTTATACTTTTTTTAATTTAGTCCGAATACTTTGTAGGAATGGCTTTCCGAGGTCAGGACCCGCGCTAAGCAGAGCTTGTTGCGCTGGTCCTGACCTCACAACCCGATCGCGCTCAATCACCCGATCCTGTTGGCCGGCAGAATTTAGAGACGAAAGTGGCTGACGTCAGAAATTAGAGACGCCCGCCGCTGACGTCACCTGGCCATGAGTTGTGAAACCGCTGCCACCAAGCCGGCAGACCATCACACAGTCAGGAGGCAAATAGCGAGCGCCGAACGAACTGGAACCACAGGCTGCCACTGCCCACTACTGAGATAGGTCAGAAGACCGGCGCTCTCCCACTGAGCTACGGGGCGGATACTTATCTTACCAAATTGTCTCAAATTACCATCGGAACGACTAAACAGCTCAACAATAAATAATTTCATCACTAGAATAGCCATCAAAATTATTAAAAGCCAGAATTTTGCTGAAAAAATGTCAGTTAGTTAGGCTTAGCCGTGCCCGTACCTATTGATGCAGCCGTCTCGGTTGTATTTTTGGTATATTTTATGCCATTTTTGGTGACAAACTCAACTATGCCGGTAAATGGTAGTTCATCTATCAATGGTTAAGAAACTGAAATGTTAAGTTTGTCACCGGAAATGAGTATATTTTACTGAAATTCTGGTAAACTGAGGCTGAATTTGCACCGAAACGCACAGTCGCCAAAACTTTTACTTCAACTCGAAAATGAACAGGAGAAAGTTGGAGGAGAGGGGCCGGAGGCATTCTAAAGCCGATTCTTTCCATGCAACGCCATAGGTGTAATGCTAAAATATGACAATGTTGGGGGGCGGCTGCCCCCCTGTGCCAGTGGCGGGATCCAGGGGGGCCCGTAGGGGCTGAAGCCCCCTGCCGATAGAAAAGTGCCCCCGGGCGCCGAAGGCGCCCGGGGGCGGCTTCGGTGCCGGTTGAAACTTTGCAGGCGCCGAAGGCGCCTGCAACATCCATCGCTGGCATTCATCCCGCCTCTAAGGGCAAAATTATGTTATCAGGGCACAATATAATCCGCCTCGGAAGAAAATGCCGCCCCGAAGCAAAAATGCCGCCCCCTGAAGCAAAAAATTCAAAAAGCAAAAAATGGACCATGCCGCCCGCCGTCACCGAGAAAATATGCCGCCTCTCGGCCTGAAGCCCCTGGCCGAATGAGAATCCTGGAATCCAGCCAACTGCCCTGTGCCCTCCCCCCCCGCTTCCTGCGTCCTTGAAAATGAATACATCATATTCCTAATCAGAATTCTTATAAATAAATAACAGCCTACAACTATTGTTTTGCAGGGCGGTGCCAAACAGGGACGTAGCCAAGGGGGCACGGGGGCCTGGCCCCCACCCCCCCCCCTGGCAAAAATAAAAATTCACACTAGATAGAATGGGATCTCTTGACGAACCGACCACTAGCCGGATCCAGGGGGCAGCAGCCCAATGACCCCCCCCAACAAAACCTTGAAGGGGGCAACATGTCTTTTGCCCTATTAACAGTGAAAATCTGGAAAAATTTAGCGCCGCTTCACGGAATGACACGGGTTTTGTAATTGCTTATACAAATTAGAAGAATGAGAAAATGAATTTAATAAAGTGTCTAGCAGAGACTTTCCTAGGCTGGCCCCGACCCCAGGGCCCACTCCCTTCATACATATTAACTTTTAGGCGGATAGCATGTTAAGCTAGTCTCCCGAGTTCCGAAAAAAGGGACGCGAACGCAAAAACGCGGACATCGGGAGTAGGCAACCGGAAGCTTTTCATTTTGTTATCATGCCGAGATGTGCGACCAGGAAAAGGGGTTACCTTAGGCTTGGCTCCACTCAAAGTCTGGGTTTTAATATTATATTTCGTTTACAACAACCTAAAATTAAAAATCTCACGCCGCTTCGCGGCGTCATATCAGTTGCCACGATCGCTCCTAACGAAGCCATCGTCATCGTCCGCTATGGTAGCTGCTGCGGATCCAGAACGGGAGTTGGGGGGGGGGATTCCCAAAAGGCTCACACAATTCTGAAAACTTATCGGAATTCGCTAGATTATACATTAGTGACTGATTTAACCCTCGCCCTAGGAGGCCTGACAGGCCCCTCAGAGGTTTTTCTTGAATAACGTCTTACACATGCTGCGCATCTTTCTGAAATTTTCAGTAACTGAGTTAACAACAATTATACATATTCTGTCGAAATTTTGTTAAAATTGGTCGAGTGGTTTCGAAGATAATGACGTTTTGATGACGTTTTGTTCGTAAAAAACGATCAATCATAATAATAGATTTTTAGAGCAAATTGCAAACGGAAAACATCAAAGACGTAAAATGACATTTTATTTAATATGGCAGTTACGTAATTTCAAAGTTTTGTGTTTTGACCCCAAAAAGAAGAAGAAAAAAAAATCCTCACAAAATTAAAAGTTTCAGAGATAATTTAAAAATGGGATATATGTGAGAGAACTGATTATAAACAGTACCAAAACCAAATTTCAAAGCAATACCTATCTTTCATTTTGACTGAGTGATAGCTTCCTAAGTGTAAGAAACTGATGACGTCATTCACACATAAATGGTGTTTATCGACTCGGGAATAAGTGTAACGCCGTTACATTGTCCAGGTTGTAAATTCCATCCCTTCCCCAAAGATAATAACGCATTAAAGAAAACTTCTTAAAATATAAAGTAAAAACTGTCACGACAGGCGTTTTTTGGTAATACCTTGAATGTGAGTCCACTGATGATTTTTACGACTATTTTAAGGGGAATTTGATAACGCTCTATTTCGTAAGTTATTTAATCCATCCCTTCCCAAAGATAATAACGCATTACAAAAACTTCTTAAAATATAAAGTAAATACTGTCACGCTAGGCGTTTTGGGGAGACCCATTTGTGAGTCCACTGATAATGTTACGGTTATTTTAAGGGAAATTTAATAACGCTCTATTTTTCCGTGAGTTGTAATATCAGTCACGCTAGGTTTAAAGCTTGCAACTTTTGTGATTCCACTGAACTGAATTACGCACGCTTGACGTACAAGATCACTATTAATACTCTCGGGTTATTAAAGATGTGTTATTCCGAAATTAACGGTTCCGTGAAAATGATTGTTCTTTCCTGAAACAAATCAGACTGAGCGGTTTAAATGGGAGATTTGTATTCGAATCTGAAATATTGATAAAAAAGCCTCCAAAGAGAACTGATAAAAGCTGCTGAAGGGGAGAAAGGACTTATCTCCGAACAAATATCGGGGACCGGGTCCCAGTCAAAATGTCGTTAAAATGAAAATGGGTAACTAAATATGTAACTAAAAATGTGTTCTCCATCAGCGAATAAAGTTAACATTTTCTGATCAAATGGTTAACTTCATGAGCTAAAATAGAAAATACTTCCTAATATTTGGTAGGATGTGTATGGTGTGTTATAGGTCGCGGGGTCTGTGGCATATACTGCTGATCTATTATCTTTGCCCACAGGTTCGTCACGCTTCGTGAGTCTGCGAACCAGAACCACTCAGATTGCGTCACCGCCAGCGATCGAGTTCAGCTGTCTCCGCCGCGGAACGCGCGAACCATTCGACGGCCATGGTCATTCTCAGCTCTAATTCTGCTGATGGCGCTGTGGGGAACAGGGGACTCGGACGGAGCGATGACTCGCTGCCCGTGCTGCACCTACAAGGAGCGAACAATGGTCACAGCCCCCGGGTTGAGTCCTTCCCATGGAACTTACCGACTTCATGATTGACTTACCAACTTATGATTACGCCGCGAAATTATCCGGCCATGAAAAACCTTTTAACGAGTCCCAAAATGCATTCTGCAAAACTCTCCAGACCATTGAATTCAAAAGATTTCAAGAACCCAACTAGCTATAATAAGACATCCCCACCTAACATTCAAGCGAAAATGATAACTTTGTATCACAATATAGCGCAACGTCTCTCTCAAGCTTACGCCGATTTACAAGGCAAACAGGTGGAGTTGCAGACCCTTCAAGGCTTGAAATCTGAACCCCATACGTCGGTGAGAGATGCAAAACCAGGCTGCGAAATGAGGGGCAACACAGACGTGACCTCGCGGATTATATCGGGCTTGGCCAGCGCACGGGGGGAAATGGCCCGAATTAAATTTACTAGCGGTCTCAATTTGCCAAAAATCAGAAGTTTAAGTTAGCCCCACTCAGTGGAAAAGCAGCTTTCTTATCTCAACCGCACGGTCCGGCGTCTGAATTCTCAAGAAGATCGTATCAATCAACTCTCTTTGTTAGAAATACGGTGGGATACGACCGTGAAAAACTTCAAAAAGCTACGGCTACCACTGGAGTCTACGTCATGTTATTAACTGAATTAATACAGGGACTCTCGTTGGTGGACTATTACGCAAGTGAAGTCCGAATTAGACTGGATGAGGACTTGATGAAGCTAACCCTCCTTATTTCCCACCAACTTCCGGTAGGAATTCTCCAACGCTACCGAATTTTTACCAAATACTAACCGACGCGGCACGCGGTCATGGCGCCAGAAATGCAATTTTCCCGCTCGGTGTCTGACTTGGTAAACAAATTATACCAATTACCGGTCGAACTACTTCGCGATCCAAGACAGGAACGACTTTGTGCAAGAATAACTATATCCGTTTATCTTATTTCCGAATCATATAGGCTAGTCCAGGTGTTTCCAGCTCCGGTGCAGAATCCTCAACTGCCTGGAATCCAGGAAATATTCGATTTACGAAATGATCTAATCGCGGTGTCAAACAATCAGTTTTTCTTATTGTCTCGATTCGACTTGTATCATTGCGAACACCCCACTTTGCCGGTCAGAAATTTCATGGATGCGGACCATGTTTGCACGTCCCCTCATGTACAAATTACGTATCGGGCGGAAGGACCAATCACTTCATGTGCGGCCTCGTTATTCTTCGAACCAAAGCTGTCAAAACATGCATTATGTTCGACCAGAATTCAGCTATCGGCTATGCCGACGTTCACGAGATTAATTAAAAACATATGGATTTACGGACGGGCTACTCAAGAATCCGCGATTCATCTGTTCTCCCGGGCTCCGCCAGGCACCCGTTTGATCTGCACCCCAAATGGAGGTCACGATAGCCATGGCCTCTAGGCTGAGTGCAATTAACGGGGGCAAATTAAAATACCACCAACATGTGGATGCGGAAAAACATTTTGGGGCAATCAATCAAACACATGTGGCGTTTGATCATATCAATTCGTCGTTTTGGATAAACGACCTGCCCGCCATGCCATCAACGGGATCCCATAAATTAATAGACAAGGTAAAAACGGCTCTGTCTACTTCTACTCACTTCACTATGCCTCTGGGTCACTTTAAAGCAACTTTAAAAGACCTTACTACCGAACTGAACAAAAATTCAGTAACTCATTTCATGCAGCACGAATCAGTGACTCCTCACGCCGGGACGTTAGTTACCGTCATCATTTTAATCATCCTAATAATAATCATCTGTTGCTTGGGAAAGTGTTGCTGGCGTCGTTGTCGCAGAACGCCCGCGTACCAACCAGCCCCGCAAATCATTTGCCCATTAACCTTCGCACGCCAAGCAATCAACCCTTTCATCTACCGCCCGCCGCGCCTCCAAACAATAATTCGTTTATCTGACGACGAAACTTTCAACGAACCCAGATACCTCCGGCCGGGCACTCGCGCGACCAATTAGAACCCGTACTCGTAGAACCCGCCCAGCGGTATAAAATGTACTTGCACGATGATCAAATCTGAAGCAATTTATAAATGAAATTATCCCACACTAAAATGACAGATTTGTCACGTCAGGCCTTCCCGCTCAGCTGGTAGTATCACGTTGTATTCCTTCCGTTCTCCGAGGCGCGTTTCAACCAGAAAACACGTCGATGTGGACAGACGGTTTATATTTTCATAAGAAGGTTACATGTATTCCAACCGTCAACCTCTAGGCAAACTGCCTCTCCCGGCTGTTCCGGAACTTCACCGACCGTTCATTAGCGGGCTAGCCGCCGCCACCACTCAGCCCAAGGTCGAGCGACCGCTGGGACAGCGGGGACGTCTTCAGCTTCCGGCGGCGGTACGGCTAGGAGAAGCAGCACGTTCAGCTGTGGGCAGATGAAGATTTTCGACGTCAAAACCAAACCAAACTCGCCACAACTAAAAACAAACCTACAAAAAAAAAACATTTTAAATCGTGATGATGATGATGATTTGGGCTTAAGGGCGCCTCAACTCAATGGTTATGTGGCGCCCATAACCTCTAGGTAAGATGGAAGCTCAGTAAATACAGATCAGTAACTACTACAAACGATACTAAACTTCAAGGAAAATTAATAGAAAATTCAAAACTATACAGCCGGGTTGTAGATAACTGTGAACTGTATCTTGGCGAGGAAGCGTAACACCTGCGATATAAGCAATGATTCATCGTTTAGTAAATCTTTTAATGTGTGTGTGTTCCTTCCCAGATAACGAGTGCGTAAGGCAACAAGGTGGCGGCAGGAAACTAACACGTGGGACACAGACAGAAACTCGCCACAGCGAGGACAACGGGGTTTGGTCTCTCCACAGAGCAGGTAACGGTGTGTGGCAAGGGTGTGTCCGATGCGAAGGCGGCATAACACTACCTCTTCTCTTCTCGAACCTCTGAATGAGGACGGCCAACGCATGAGGCGTGGTTTGATAGCTTTAAGTTTAGACGAGCCGGCACTCTCCCACTCGTCCTGCCACTTACTGCGAATGTAGGATGAACAAGGAGCAAAGAGGTCCCTGGCCGGCAACGGTAGAAAACTAGTACACTGGGCACGAGTCGCACGCTTCGCAGCCTCGTCTGCCAGCTCGTTCCCAGCGATGCCAACATGGCTCGGGATCCAACAAAAAACCAATGTTTTCCCGGCTCGGTCAATAGAAGTAAGCAGGACTAAAATGTCCTGTAAAACTGGATGGTGTGTGTTAAAATCACTAAGCGCCGAAAGGCTACTGAGTGAGTCAGTAAAAATCACGTGTAAAACATCATTTGAAACTTCAATATAACACATAGCCTTCTGTATCGCCACAAGTTCAGACGTAAACACAGTTGCATGAGACGGCAATGTAAAAGATCGAGTTACGGGACCACTTACAAAAGCGCATCCAACCCCTGCATCCGACTTTGAACCATCGGTGTAAAAATGAGTATGGTCTCCATAAAAAGAGACGCGCTCTAATGCTCGAGATCGAAACTCGGCCGGTGAAATATCATCCTTTTTAAAACCTGCAAGCGAAACATCTAACGACAAGACTGACAGTTCCCATGGTGGAATGCGAGAGGGCGCGACGGAGGCAACTCCCCGCAAACTGACGTCTGCATCTCGTAACAGTTGTTGCACCCTCACGCAGAAAGGAAAAGCTCGCATACGCCTGTCGTCCTGGAAAGCTGCTAAGAC
>VOPJ01006975.1:190319-270274 GCA_014673585.1 Semibalanus balanoides | reverse complement strand
GAAATGCAATTTTCCCGCTCGGTGTCTGACTTGGTAAACAAATTATACCGATTACCGGTCGAACTACTTCGCGATCCAAGACAGGACCGACTTTGTGCGAAAATAACTATACCCGTTTATCTTATTTCCGAATCGTATAGACTAGTAGAGGTGTTTCCAGCTCCGGTGCAGAATCCTCAACTGCCTGGAATCCAGGAAATATTCGATTTACGAAATGATCTAATCGCGGTGTCAAACAATCAGTTTTTCTGATTGTCTCGATTCGACTTGTATCATTGCGAAAACCCCACTATCATTGCGAAAACACACCGCGGATTCACGATCACCGCACTGATCGCGATCAAAGAGGATTAGAGGTGCCAATGAAAAATAAGGCATATGAGCGGGGAAAGGAGTGAAAGCGAAGCAGGAGCGGATTGGAACCGAGGCGAAGCAGGACTCAAATGAGTGCATTTGAGTGGAAACGGAACAGGAGCGGATTGGAGTTGAAGTGAACCAGGAGCGTGCAGATGGCGGAGGGTCGTCCCAAACACCGTCATTTCCGGCAGCCCTAGTCTGTGCAGCTGTGGCCTGTGGTGACGTCAGCTGTGGCCTGTGGTGACGTCAGCTGTGGCCTGTGGTGACGTCAGCTGCGTCCTGCTGTAGATAAGTGGCCGGCGAAGTGAACATGTCTTGTCAGCCGGTTACAGCGCCTTTGCAACAAGGTCTCTGGTGCTTGGGTGTGTTTGTGAACTGCAAGCGAAGTGTTTTTTCACGGTAGCTTGCGATTACATTTCTTTTGTGCGGTCATTTGTCGCGAGAATAGGACTTCACAAATCGCAATCCATTTATTAGAATAGCAAAACAATATTTCATAGCACATTTATCACCATATCAAGCCCTTCCTGTGGCAAAATCATATCTACACTTGCCATGACCAGTATTTCCCCTTGCATTTACTCTAACCAATCAGCGACAATGAAATGCAGGCATTATGGCCGCCGCGGAGGACATCTATTTTACAACTATCCCAACGCTACCTGCTAACTGTAGTATATCAATCATAGCTTGCTAATATATACGCCTGTAGTATACCTAATGTTTGAAGTCTTGGCCGGGATGGGATTGCGCTTCTCGCTCCTCTAACCTAATTCATTCATTTATCGTAAAGCACTGTTCATTTTATGTACTAACTACTGTCACTGTCCATTTTATGTAACAAACACCAGCTTGATATCACAGGTGATCACCAGAACGCTCTGCAGACAGCTGCACCAATGTCCACTACTGCTACACCAATGCTCATCAATGCTCACCACTACTAAACTACTGGCCACCACTAATGAACCTAGGATGTTCGGACACCGCATGTCCCGATTTCAGCCTGGAAGGATCTCGAGCCTGCCAGGGCCACGCCCCCGACCTGACCGTCTTTCATCGCACGTCTCCTGCCCTCTGCCTCCTGACCAGTCTCCTTCCTTTTATCTCCCCGGTCTCCTTCCTTTTGTCTCCCCGTCCAGGTCTCCTTTCCCAGGTCAGGCCCTATTCGAGTGACTGATCTGATCACTCTCACCCCTGCTGGCACAGAAGGCCTCGAAGATCAAGGCCTCTGACGTTCCTGAAAACCTCTCGTGTCCTATAGGACCCCCGATGTCCCAGAAAGCTTTAGATGTCCGAGAAGAGCCTTGATGTCCGCCCAAGCCAGCCACCTTCAGAAGGTTCCTGATGCTATACAAACCCACTTAAGGGGAACCCTTTCCTTCCAGCCCACTGGCATACCTCGTCACCACTCCGATACCCTGTCCTCCCCTGCCCTAACAACACCCCAGTTCAGACCTCCACACCACTGTCATTATTCATTGACCTCGCATCCACTCCCGAACCCTGTCCCCCTGCCCTGCAAACCCAGTTCAACCTCAACAGCTCACTGTCATACCTCGGTCACCACTTTCCATACCTGTCCTCCCTGCCCTGCAATCACCCCTAGTTCAGACCGTCACAGCTCACTGTCATACCTCGTCACCATCTCCGATACCCTTCCTCCCGCCTAGCACACCCCAGTCAACTCCAAGTCTCACTGTCAATACCTCGTTCACGACTTCCTACCACCTGTCCTCCCACTGCCCTAGCATACACCCCAGTTCAACCTCCACAGCATTAACTTCATACACCTCGTCACCACTCCGAACCTGTTCCCCCTCCCTAGCAACACCCCAGTTCAACCTCCACAGGCTCACTGGGCATATCCGTCACCACTCACGATACCCTGTCCTCCCTGCCCAACAACCACTCCAGTTCAGACCCCCACAGTCCTGGACTATACTTCGTCACCACTCCGATACCCTGTCCTCCCCTGCCCTAACAACACCCCAGTTCAGACCTCCACAGCTCAGAACTGTCCGGCCGGTCCGCCCAGGTCTCCATCACCGGCCATCTCTGCCCCGAACAGCGGGTTCTGCGACGATCCTCCTCCACCGCCTCCGAACAGCGGGTTCTGCGACACCCCACCTCCTCCGCCTCCGAACGGCGAGGCTCCTCCGATGTCCTCGTCATCGTCAGGATCGAAGGTCGGCATGTGGTGGTGGCTGTTCTCGTCGAACAGGGCGGGCGCCGCGCGGTCGGCCAGGTCGTCGCGGTCGTCAGGGTCGGGTTGGTACGCAGGGTTGGTGTGGAGGGGCGCAGACGGAGCGGGCCGCCTCGGATCCGGCCGGGCCGAGCTGCTGAACTCCGGAGCGTCCTCGACGCCGATCAGCACCGAGTCCCCGCTGGAGACACTGCGGAGACACAGGAGACGCGGTGGTCAGCTGTGAGACATAGAGGCACATGAGACACGGGAGACACTGGAGATGAGGTGGTCAGCTCTAAGATACAGGATACGAGGGAGACACAGAAGACGAGGTGGTCAGATTTTGAGAAACAGGAGACACAAGAAACACAGGAGGCGAGAGACAGGAGATATAGGACACACGAGAGACACAGTCCAGCAGCCCGCAGTCGTCAGTCGTCACAGTCCAGCAGTCGTCAGCCAGCAGCCCGCGCAGGACGTTATTGCCGCAGTCTCCTCACCGGTGGCTGCTGCTGCTCTAAGTTGAAGTTAAAGCCACACAGCTATGGCAATGGTTGAAACTAAGATCCGGGATCCGGGATCCCGGTTTAGTATGACGGTATGCCAATATCGTCCTGGGAGTATCCTACCTATTTTGATTTCCACATCATTACCTACGTAGTTCCTCGTCCACTTGTCTGCGTCTAATGCAATCTCCCCTGAACAGCATGTCCATCTGCTTACCTTTCGGCGTCCATCGGTTTCTTGTCGTCCATGGTGAAGAGAGGGTTGGCGCCCTGGTTGGCGTTCTGGTTGGATCCGGGCACCATCAAGCCGGCGTGTTGCATCCCCGACTCGCGAGAGCCGAACGCGTTGATGGAGAGCGCCTTCACCTGGCGTTGGAGTCTGCGCGGACACAACGTAAGTGACGTCATTAGGCGACAGCAGACTGGTTGCTGATTCGACTCTTATTAAATCGAATGGAATTGTTGAATGAAAATCCCTTGAGGAAAACAAATAATCAATTTACAATCGGATGTTTTTATTAATGAATCGTGATTGTATCAACACCTGCAGAAACAAGGCAGATTTATTCAAAAGATTGTTCACTGTTGTTTTAATGCCGAATCAAACCTGAATGAATCTAATTTGGTTTTGATTCTTGAAATCGGAAAAAATCATTTCACAAAATTGATATCCATGAATTAAATGGCGAATGAATCATTTAAGTTCCAAAATGAATCGTGATTGAATAGTTCCCCCAAAGACTAGTCTGTTTTGCAAAAGTGGGTGGGGGGAAGGGTTGTGGCTTTGATGTTTGTGTTGCCATGGCGATGGATGTTGATGTCATGCAGCGGCTGATTCGTTGTGGAGATGGATGACAGATGAGCTATTGATTGGTTCGCAGCAGCAATCTATCCTTAAATCTTCACTTTCAGCAACTTACAAACTAGCAGAGTAGGGGAAAAAGAAGATCATCAACGATTTAAGATAAAACTACAAAACATCCTGATTTTGTACTAGGAAGATTCAATAAATCAAATGGAGCTTACATTGCATTGTGTGTTTGAGTTTAGACGTTAATGTACTGGTGCAAAGCTCGGTACTAGCTTTGCATTCTGTATGATATGGTCCTCAACCCTCACTTGTCAGTGCGTTCAGTGGCGATCGCAGGGGGGGGGGAGCATTCAGGCCATGCCCCCCAAAGGCTCATAACGGAAAGCAACATATCTCTTGCCCCCCTAGTGACTGGTGGGCCCGAAAGGCCCACCTGGGTTCCAGGTCAGATTAGCTCTCTAGAAGTCAAAGAGGGTCTTCTGGAAGCCAGAGAAGCCCAACTGGATGCCAGAATGGCCCCTGGAGGCTAAAGCGAGTCCTCTCGAGAGTGGGCCCTCTAGAGGCCGGAGTAAGCCCTCTGAAGACCAAAGTAGGCCGTTTTTATTTATTGGAATGGGCTCTCTGTAGATCAGAGGGGTCCAATGGTATCTAGATGGCCCTCTGAAGGTCGAAGAGGGCTCTCTGAAGTCCAAAGGGGCCCTCTGAAGACAAAAAGGCTCAATTGAAGGCCAAATGAGCCCTCTGAAGGCAAAAGAGGGATTTGAAAGCCAGAGTGGGACCTCTCCAGGCCGTGCAGATCAGAACGGTCACTCTGAAGCTCAGTGTGGGTCCTCTGGAATCCATAGGGGCCTACTAAAGGCAAAAGTTGGCCCTATATAGGCAAGATTGGGTCTTCTAGAGGACAGAGTTGGCCCTCTGGAAGCCAGGTGGCACTCTGGAGGTCAGAGTCAGCCATCTGGAGGCAGACGTGGGCTCCCTAGAGGTGGATGCCACATTGAGTTCTCTGGAGGCCTGAGTGGGCTCTGTGGAGGTCAGAGTGTGTCCTTCGAAAGCGAGAATGGCCGTCGTTAAGTCGGAGAGGCACTGGGAAGGCCAGATTGGGTCCTCTGAAGAAGAGAGACTCTGAAAGTGATAATGGGCTTTTGCAGGTCAGGGTAAAGGCCCTAGTTATTACAAAACAGACCCAAGTGTAAAGCACAACTTTCAAATCAGCTTAGGACCCCTCACACTGACCGAGGTCCCTTTCAGACCAGCCAGGGGCTCCTTGTCAAGTAGGCTCTTCGAAGGCCAAGCTGCGACCGCCCCTGAGTGCGTGTTTGTGTGAAAGACTCGGTCGTAATTTTGCAGTGTGTAGAATATGGTCATCACTTTGCGGTGTGTATTATATGGTCCTCATTTTGTAGTTTGTGTATGTAAAACTAGGTCCTCACCTTGTGGTGTGTATGATACATATGACATGTTTTTAGTTATGAGTGTATGATATGGTCCTCACTTATGAGTGAATGGTATGGCTCTCACTTGTGAGTGTATGATATGGTCCTCCCTTGTGAGTATGTATGTTACAGTTCTCACTTGTGAGTGTGTATTGTACGTTCCTCACTTGTGAGTGTGTATGTAACGGTCCTCACCTGTGAGTGTGTATGTTACGGTCCTCACTTGTGAGTATGTTTTGTCAGACGGGTCACCATACTACTGTGAGTGTATAATGTTTACGTTGATCCTCTATTTGTGAGTAGTGTGTGAGGACTCCTGAGTTAATTCGATGATGTGTACGATCTACGGTCCTTAACTTGTGAGGTGTTTATGTTAACGGGGTCCTCATTGTAGTAGTGTGTTACGGGGTCTACTGACTTTCGTGAAGTGCAATAGTTGATGGTTTTACAAGGTGCCTAACCTTTTTGATAAGTTGGTAAGACACTCTTGTAGGACGCTTTGGTGTAATAGTTAGAGAGCTGTGAGCATCGTGGATTTGAGCATGGGGTCGGCGCGCGTATCCTTACTTGGGTGGAAGAGGTCAGTATAAAATAAACCGATATGGTCGACCGTGAGAGCATCCGAATTTAACACACTTTGTGAGTCGATAATGTATGCAGGTTTAACACTTGTGATGTGTTCTGTACGGTCCTGCACTCTGTGAGTGTTGTTCGGTTCCTTACTAACACTATGAGAAGTGCTCGTAATGTTCCGAGCGTCGTCACTAGTGTCGCTCGATAGTATGTTCGCGGATCCCTCACTTTGTGAGTGTTGTAATGTTTCCGGATACATACAACTAGTTTGAGTGAGTGTATGCCGGAGATACTCGCGCACGTTGCGAGTCTGTATGTTCTAGGTCGTCTATCACGAACTATGTGAGTGTTGAGTATAAGCGGAACAAACCACATAACGGTCCTCTCACTTGTGAGTGGGGTATCACTTACGGTCAACTTCAACTCATGTGAATGTAGTAAGACATGGTAGATAGTGTAACGGGTTAAGTTCCGGTAGGCACAATTGCTGAGCCTCCGGAACTAACGGAATATATGCTATTCCGACGAGTCCTCCTCTCTGAACAGATGTGTAACATCAGGATGTCTTGTAAGTGCCCAGGTGGAGGACCGTGTCGCTCACATTTTGTGAAAGTAGTGTTATGTTACCGGAGGTTCCAATTATAAGCTGAGTGCTGGTATTACACCGGTTACCGGTAGCCTGTAGCATTTGTGAGATGGTCGCAATGGATTACAACTCGGTCAGTATCTACATTGTTGAGTGTGTATGTTACGGTCCTCACTTGTGAGTGTGTATGCAGGAGGTGATGCAGGTCAGCGCCAGGATGCCTCCCATCACCGACGCCACCGCGATCAGCAGCATCTGGTACACGGTCTCATTGTCGTCCGGTGGTACCACCGTCGTGTCTCCGATTTTCGTCAGGTTCAGCTTCAGCTCCCCCAGCGAGCGGATCAGTGTGTCCGTGACACCGTCCTCGAACTGGAGGTTGATGATGACGTCCGCCAGCACCGGCACCACCTTGATGTCGTCGATGAAGTGGGTGATCACGTTGGTGCACTGCTGCGGGTTGTCGGGACACTCGAAGAGTCGCTCGATGTTGGCCACGTATTTATTGGTGTCGACCGAGAAGGCGGCCGTCAGCGCGTTGGCTATATCGTCCTGCGCAGCCTGTGGAAGAGATTCGGTGACGATCTGGAAAGGTTTCAATGTTTTAACGCGAAAAGGAAATGGGAAAGAAACCCCCTGTTTTCGTTACCGTCACTTCCCTCACGATTTCAGTTATTTTTGAAATACAAATTCAGCATACCTCTGTGCCGAAATGAAACGTTTCCATGACGAAATAGGTGCATTTTTTACATTACCGTGCACTATGCCTTATTGTCGAAATTGAGTATACTTTTGAGTGTTAAAAAAGTATACCTCTTCAATGACATTTCTACCATGGCCATACTACATAACCACTATCAACTTTGTTAATACTTACAAACACAATACTAAATACTGCATTTTAAAGTACCACATTGCAATTTCACACCCCACAAAATTGCCAATAAGTGCCTGGAGCTACCATCATTCAGTGGTAACGATACAGGCAGAGGTGCATAATCTTACGCACTTGCTCACGTGCGAAGGCAACAGTTTTGGACGAAACGATGGGATTTTGTGACAAATTTCACTGAAAAAGTCAAAAGATAAGAAAATGTTACTTTTCAGAGAATGTCGTGATAATTCACTAATTGATGATCATTGGTAAAAAGTACCTTCTTTTGGTGTCAAAGACAATCAATTCAAGCTACCTTTAATGTAAAATAATTTCCTATGGTGGTAAAACTAGATACTGAGCGCTGCAAAATGTTATGCACGCTGCAATTGTGCCTATTCTTTCAACATTGTAAAAATCGCATTGTTCGCCCACATCGATTGTCACAAAGGTGGCATTTTAACCACTACGAAATTTTCTTCGAAGTTGACTCACGCTCACCAGCTGCAGTCGATTGATGTTAACAGTGTGGTTGAGCAGCGCACGTGGACGGGTATTATATGTTTTTATACCTTACAGCATATATAACAGTAGACCTGGATTTGACACGAAATCAGGTCACTGCAGTGAGGGACGGAAAATGTAATTCTAGCATCGCGAAATCACGAAACATGGATGCCATCTCAGATTTATATTTCGGCATCCAGGAGTCTGATCAGCATGCGACAAACACAGACGTGTATATAAATTAACGAGCTAGCGTATGCAGTGAGAGTGTTAGATTAGCGTTTGGTGAGTGCAAAATTAATCGCTACATAAACGTAAATTATTGGTTTTATGACGTCTATCACGGATAATGTTACTACTCCGAACCCATGGGAAGTGATTAGAAAAATCAAACGTAATTTTGAAGAGAAGTGTACCGGATCTATACTCAATGTGAAATATAGGGTTCCATGTTAATATGACAATGCTAAAATATACATGTGGTGTAAACACTGACTATTTTATAATACTTTTATCACTACACCGCTATACCGTCAAAATCAGAGAGTGTTAGACGGTATCAAATTATATAGCTGAAAAGCGCAATCAATTCTGGCCAATACCTATCAAAAATGTATTCATATCTATGAACGTAAAGGTTGAAATAACAGCTTTATCAAAACGCTGCAACACCAATTTTGGTCGTCATTATTTACGTCGGCAAAACTTTCATTAGCATTACAGCAATACATTTTCGGCCCGTTACTGCAGTGGCCTGATTTTCGTGTCAAATCCAGGACTGCTGTTATCTGTGCTTACAGTTAAATTGTTGAGGCAAACAGTTATCTAAATATATAACGAGAGTTTTGTTAACTGGAAAGAAACAGGAATCTTCTCACATCAACATTGAGAAGCAAATTATCAGCAAATACAGCTGGGAAGATAATGAATTAGCCATAGAAATATTTCAAATATCTTATTTGAATAACACAAAGGAAAATCTGCAGCTGCTGTTATTAAAATTAGTCCCACTGAAAACCAACACTGTGTGACGTGGGTTTGTGTAAATCAGTGCCGTTGTTTTGTAACATGTCTTTATTATATGTATAAAAGGGTTGTCACAAGTTGTCACTAACGCTCGTTATAAGGTAATATTTCAAATATACTGTAAAAAGTGAAAATACTGGCTATTTCACCAAACAAAAACACGCCAACACGTGGCGTCACCCTGCGGACAAGCGGCGAGTTACTGCTAAACACGACTCAATGATGCATATTTTATCATATTGACTACGTATTTTGTCCTTTATAAGATTGGCACGTTTCCTCTCCCACTGACATATCCTTAAAATAAACCCTGCTACATTCACTTCGCTGGGTCCACTCAGTCCCTAGCATCCCCACACGTCCACACATCCCCACACTTACCTGCACTTCAATATACGGATTCGCGAACACAAACTGCACCCTGTCGTCCTCAATGATGATGAAGACGCGCACGTTCGTCTTGTTCTTGTGCTTTCCCGTGTCCTCGGCTGTCACCTCGAAATCAAAGTACCCGTCCATGCCTTTGCTGACGTCGAAATTCAGCTTCAGTTGCGCTGTGTCGGCCTCGTCCAGCACGAAGGGCTGGCTGATGTTGGCGATGCTGTGGTCGCTGGTGGTGAAGTCTGACGTGATGCTGTACGTCGTCTCGTCGTTAAGATCGGGGTCGTCGCTCTCCAGGCGCAGGATCGTCGTTTGCTGATCGTCGGCGGCGATCCCGCCCATGAAGCGCCGGTTACCGAAGCTGGGAGTGACGTCGTTTATGTCGTCGACGATGACGGTGAGACTCAGCTGCGAGGGATCGCTCGGGTCGAACACGTCGACATCAGGCGGCTGCTTGTTCTCCCGGGTCGTCTGCAGGATGAGCGGGTAACTGGCTATCTTCTCGCGGTCCAGTTTCTTCATGTTCTTCAGCTGTGGTTTCTTCGCCGTTGAGTCGACGAGCTCGAAGACGTCCTTGAGGCGGCCGCGACGAGGACGTAGTAGAATATAGTCAGATGTCGTCGCGTCAGTGCCAGCGAGGTGATGGTCCTTGAATCCTGCTGGCCGCGGTATTCTCGGTGAAGTGGGGGCGTTGGTTGTAGGGGTCAAGAGGCACTGGAGTGCAAACTGTCCACGTCGGAGATGAGGTGATGTTTGATAGGACAGCGTGTCGGCAATGGGGATCTTCACCTTGGTCGGAGCACCCACCACCACGTAAGTAAGGTTGTATGCCAGGTGCTGCCTCTCTTCCAGTTTGTTTCTCACATGACCTCACCGGGGGTGGCCTATCACGCTGTCAGATGAAGAATTCCGTGAGGAGCCGTCTGCACAGTGGGGCGGTACAAGAACAATCCAAATTCACCTGGACGGATGCAGCTGACAGGTTCTACGACCGTGAGTGGAGCGCAAGCTCAGACAATACTTTTCTGGCTTGCTCATCCTCGGATGATTAAAATATTGGCATGAGATAGCTTCTGCGAACTCAATGCCCTCGGGGATAACGTAAATGCAGATGACCGGTGAACAGTCGGCGCTAAGTAGTACATATGATAAGAAATAACGTGCATACATATGTACCGAACTGTTAACAAAGTGGTAAAAGATGAGTTTGGAAAGCAGCAAGAGGCAGCTAGCAGGTCGACTTTTACGCGCATAAATGGTCCCTGTGGTTCTGGAGAAGCATGGGCGATGGCTTGGGGGCTTGGGGAGATGGTCCTGGCCTGGACCTGGTCCCCACTATCAGCTCTTCGCTCCAGCAAGTTGGGCACCGCTGGAGTAGCTGCCGTGTGCCAGTGTCCGCGTCCTTGCAGTCGTGCCGCTTTTTCGGAACTCAACAGACTGGCTAAACATAAACTAGTCCACCCAAAAACTACTATTTTGTGAAGGGAGTGGGCTCTGGGGACAGCAATTGCCGCCAAGAAGAGCCTCTGTCAGACACTTAACCTGCGTGGCGCTGGGGAATTTTTACCCCTCCCGGATTTTCTCAGTATTTTGAAAACTGTGAAAGATATCGACGTGATAATTGTGATACTTAATGCTGCATTCATTATACGTCTTCTGTAAACATTCTATTTAAAGCAAGTAATTAGTTTGAAACATAATCGTCCATGACTTTTTAGTAACGTCATGTCATGCCATTTTTTATGGAAAGACGATTTTGTAGGCGGTGTGGGAGGCTTGTCCGCTTTGCTTCCTCTTTGCCTCCTCCTCTTGGATCCACCAGCGGCCACACATATTTGGAGGCCGAAGGTATTGTTGGGGGAGTGTACCATCAAGGGAGGTATTGTTGGGCGAGTTGACCATAAGTATTGTTGGGCGGTGTACCATAAGGGAGGTTTGTTTCGGGGAGTGTACCATTAAGGTATTGTTGGGGAAATGCTCTCTCTCGTATGTCCCTGATGTACCGATAAGGGAGGTTATTGTTCGGGGAGGTGTCCCTAAGTATTGTTGGGGGTAGTACGATAAAGGGAGGTATTGTTCGGGGAGTGTACCATAAGGTATTGTTGGGGGAGTGTACCATAAGGTATTGTTGGGGGAGTGTACCATAATGTATTGTTGGGGGAGTGTACCATAAGGTATTGTTGGGGGAGTGTACCATAAGGGAGCCGAATTTAACATTGGGCGGCTGAGGATCCCCAAAATTATAAAGTTGACACCTATTTATAGGTAGCATGAGGTGTCTTTGAAATTAAGTTATTTTAATGACTAGCTACGAATACGTTATTATCACCACTGTATTATATGTATTATATACAACACCACCTAAGGAAAAAATATATCCAGAAACATACATTTTTATTTATATTTATACATATATAATTTTAAATTTATGTGACCTGACCTTCACATGAGCTTGACATGGCTTCTCGTAAATAAACTGATGTGGTACAATTACTTTTATTATGCAATTATACGTGTATGATAACCCACACAACATCGGGTCGGGTCGGGATCGGGTGCACCCATGGGTGCCCACTCAATTCTTCCGATTGCCTGGGTTGGGTATGCATTTTTTGGACTTTTCATGGGTACTGGGTGGGCATAGTAGGACATTTTTTGAACAATGTGGCTAAGGGGGCGTTAAAATTTCTTACTTGACACCAGATGTTTAACCAGGAATATGTTAATATTTTAAAGCACTTGTTGTATGGTAAGCATTATATTTAATTGGAATGTATATGTATCTTTGAATGGCCCTCCTTACAAAGTAAAACACACAAGTGGAAAATAGATGGATGTTATTGATGATTTCGACACAGGTCATTATCAAAAATATGCAAAAAAGAACGGTTGTCACAGACGCGCCATGAAGCTCAGCAAATTCTCCGTACAATTCAATAAAATTACGCCATTTCAATGTGATGTCAATGGTCTATCCAATATCAGCAAAACCAATGAAACACTGAGCAAAATACCTAAATCGGAGACGATAACAATAACATCTGATCACTCACACTTCTTTGTGCATATCAATCGCCTAGGCATGAAGGATAAAACTGAATAATATTTTCTGTGAGGACTGGTTTAGCTGGCGAATGTGAGAGATTCCATTTATATTGCGTTCGGATGGATCTTTTGCCTTATGTTAAAGCTTTTAACTGAATAAAGGATGCCCAGGTAGTTTCACGCATGATTGCTCGAACATGATCCCGAATGGGGTGTCAGAAAAGATGTATTTTTGACATCTAACATCGTTTCATTGAACCGCACCTGATGGGTCTCTTGCATTCGCCAATATAGGTACCCGCGACTGCTTCACCATTCGATTGTACACAGGGTGGCTGTAAACACACAGTAACCCCAGCAGGTTTGGTGCACGTTCCCTTCACGCCTTTTGAACTGCATGCATTACATGTAGGATCGCTTCTCCTGAAGGACATTCTGAGTTGCGAGAAGACAGTCAAATGAGTACATCTTGATCATCAAGTTGTGCAGGGTGTCTTTGTGCTTATACGAGTGGCCATCCTCTCTACTGTTACATACCAGATTTCCTTGGCGATCGTTTATCTTGGCGCACAGAGTTTGCTCAGCTACGGTTTGTATTCGGCAAGCAAAGGTCTTGGTCCCGTCGGGGTGTCCTGTCGTCCCTGCTTTTGATGAAAATGGGACGCAATCTTAGACTGATGATTAGTGAGTCGATCTGCCCAGTCCTAGTATGCTCTCTCTCTCATTGATGCTGACCTGAAACTTCCCGTCTAATGCCTCGAACATTGCTTATTTTGATATCTTGTTCAGTCCCGTTCTCTCGAATACATGTGAATTTTGTCAATGATCTGGATTTGGCATTCTCCGTTGGATGACAGTTTGTGGCGCGTTTAAATTCATGCAAATAAGCCTTCTTGGTTGCCATCATGAAGAATATGATGATGACCCTGAATGATCGGCTTGATGAATAGCTCCGTAGAATACTTGCTGTCTTTGTCAACAGAAAAGGAGAGGTCAAGGAAGGGATGCTACAGATGCTGATACGCGAATCTATTCCCCTAGATATGATTTATGTGATGCTGGGATGAAGGGAGTTGATGAGCCGAAGAAGTCATCTTTACACGTTTGATGCGAGTGAGTCACACCCGATTGTACGTCTATGTATTCTCGGCTATCTACATGTTTCTCTGCCTTATAGTGACGATTCTGGAGGGCCGACTGTTCAAACTTGTGCATAAAAATGATCGCCACTGGTGGAGCTACCTTGCAGCCCATGGTTATGCCTAAGCGCTGCTTGTAGTGTGACTTGTCAAAACGGAAACAATTATTGTCCATTCAGTGGGACAATAATTGAGCGATATCGTCTGGTGATAGGTCAAATAGATCGATGTCGTCTTAATGCTGTTGAGTCAGATCTCTGACGGCTTCTATAGTCAGATCTCTAGCAGCTCATCAACGTGTATAAAAATCGCACTCCATCGAATGGGAATACTACCGAAAAAGAACGGCAAGACCTCCGGTCATTAAAAGAAGGAGATTCTTTGATCAAACAAAGCTAGTGATAGTGCAACGGGCCTTGTTCATTCTAGATAAAACAGAGTTTGTGGAAAAAAGCAACGGCATAATGCAGTACAGCGAATACTATTGACAAAACGGACGAAAACCCGACCCCAGAATAGAAGCTAAAACGAGGCAAGTGTTTCGACAAAATTGCAAAGATAAACTTCCGAAACTCTTAAAAGACTTAACGCCGATACCTATATCTCAGACACCTGTACGTGGTTATGGCTACCCAAGGACCATAAAGAAGGCGTACCCTTACGGCCGATTGTATCAGCATGCGGTGGTCCAACGGAGAAAACATCTTGACTCCTGGAGAAAATACTTACTCAGCTATTAGCTTTTATACCTGCCTACTTAAAGAACACAGAAGACTACCTCAACCGACTGAAAACACAGTATGTTGATCATCAGCTGCTCCGGAACGCCATAGTCTTCAGTATGGATGTCGTCAATCTGTATGGCAGCATTCCAGTTGACGAAGCAGTAGAAGCCGTCAGAGATCTGACTCAACAGCATCAAGACGACATCGATCTATTTTGACCTATACCAGACGATATCCGCTCAATTATTGTCCCCCTTCCTGGACAATAATTGTTTCCGTTTGACAAGTCACAACTACACAGAAGCGGCTTTTGGACATAGCCATGCGGCTGCAAGGTAGCTCCACCAGTGGTGATCGATTTTTATTATTGGCACAAGTTGTTTGAACCAGTCGGCCACTCCAGAATGCGCCACTTAAAGCCAGAAATGTATAGCAGTACTGAGACGATACAAGCGGGTGTGGTAACGTTCACTCGCATCAAGAGCTGCAGGACTTCTCGGCTACATCAACTCCCTTCATCCAGCATAAAATCTATCATATGAAGATTCGCATGCAATCTGGGTAGCATTCCCCTCCTTGACACTTCCTTTCTGATTGGACAAGGACAGCAAGTATTCTACGGAGCTATTCATCAAGCCGAGTCATTCAGGGGTCATCATTCATTATTCTTCATCGCAGCCGATGGCAACCAAGAAGGCAGTTATTCGCAATGAATTTAAACGCGCCCACAAACTGTCATCCAACGGAGAAGCCAAATCCAGATCATGTGACAAAATTCAAAATGTATTCGAGAAGAACGGGTACCCAAAACAAATGTTCAAGGGCATAGACGGGAAGTTTTCAGGTCAGCATCAAAGTCAGAACATCAAGGTCGGCAGCGACAGCACTGATATCAGTACTCAGGCGTCCCCATCTTCAACAAAAGCAGGGACGACAGAGACGATGGAATATCTTCTACGTTGCCATACGTAGATGAAACTCTCGTGCGCCAAGTAAACAGGTCGCAGGAATACTGGTATGGACATAAGAGTGGCCTGGAAAAGCAAACGACACCCTCAAAAAATACATTGGTCCAATCTGATTGCTCTCTCTCACCAGATGTCTCGCGATTCATAGATAGAGTATCCTAGTTAATGTGCTGCAGTTCAGGCGTAGAAGGGAACTGTGCATACCATGTCTGGGGGTTGACTGGTGTTACATGCACCCTGTGTACATCGAATGAGGTGAACCGTGTGACCATTATTGGCGAATGCAAAGAGACCCATAGGTTGCAGGTTCAATGGAACAATGTTTTTAGATTCCAAGGCTTCTTGACACCTCCATTTCGGGAGATCATTTCAGAGCACATCATGCCGGTGAAAACTTTACCCTGGGCGATCTTTATCAGTCTAAAATCTTACATAGGGCAAAAGATCATCCGAACGGCAATAAATGGAATTCTTCTCTCATCAGCGGCCAGCTAAAACAGTCCCTCAAACAGAATATTTATTCATGGTTTATCCTTCATGCCCTAGGGCCGATTGATATGCACCAAGAAGTGTGAGATGATCAGATGTGTTGATTGTTATCGTTCTCGATTTTAGTATTTTGTCTCAGTGATTTCATTTGTTTGCTGATAGTGGATAACATGTGACATTCCACGTGAAATGGCCGTAATTTTTATTTGAATTTTAGAGAAATTTGCTGAGCGTTCTGGGCGTCTGTTGACACCGTCTTTTTTGGCATAATTTTGAATTAATGGACTCCTGTTTTGGTTCGGAAATCATCATAACAATCCATATATTATTTTTCAACTTTGTGTGTTTTACTTTGTAAGGAGGCCATTCAAAGATACATATACATTCATATTAGGTAAATATGTTAATAAATTATATAGGAATCTTAATCAGTAAACTTTGGCAACTATATGAGAACAATAAATCATGGCAAGTAATAGTGGAGAAAGACTGAAGAAATCATGTCCAATCCAAAGTCTGATCCAATATGATAATGTTGACCGAAAAGTGTATGATGACTCGAAATCCCCAGCATTACATAAGTAAGTGATGTTTGTTATCGTTAATTGTATGCAAGTAAAAATGCCAGGATAATGGTTGCAAGTTTTGTGAAAATAATGATTTGCCTAATCTGAATGAGCTGCACCGGGCATGGGCATAAAATCATTATTTTGAATGGGTCTGGTCTGGGTCTGGGCTTGGTGTTCATGGGCTTCGGCTGGGGTGGGCTTGGGGTTGAGGCACCCATGACAATCTATGTTTTGCAGCCTGACCTTGACCTTTGTCAACAATATCTAGTGAACAATATCACTTAAGCTCAGGCGAGGTGTACACCAAACCTTTGACTTTGAGAACACGTTGGGTGATCATGGTCGCAATCGACAGCTTTTGATAAAACACTACCGACTTCTCCCTCCCCCTCCACTTCTCATCTCCTCTCACCTTGCACCTCTCCTCTCCCCCTACGTCTCCTCCCTGCGGACCTGGAACTTATCCCTGCGGACCTGGCACTCCTCCCAACTCACATAGAAGATATCGTTGGCGTCGTCGGGTGTGGAGCCTGGCAGGAGCCTGTAGGTGAGATGAGCGTTATCGGTGTCCGGGTCATCGGGATCTGAGCCGTTAACCTTCAGCGTTGAGCCGCCCGGGACGGGCACGGGAATTGCCGTGTCCGTGTAGGTGTCTTCTGGAAGCTCGAAGTTGTTATTTGACGAGTCCACCGAAGGAGGGTCGTTCTTGTCGAGGATGCGCACCTGAGATCAGACAGGTCAGAGATCAGGGGTCAGGCGGTAGAGGTCTGAGGTCAGAGATCAGAGGTCAGATGTCAAGGACGGGTCGAACAGATCAGATATTACGCACAGCAGTGAACTGATGCTAGACTTCGTAGATCAGAAGGAGAGAAAACCGAGGCTTCAATACATATATCCGAGGACAGGAATTTGTGAACTGCTCACAAACACGTGAAGTCCTTTGGGCTTTACTCGAGTTGCATACAGGCGTCGCTCCCAGCCGTGCAGTTAGCTAGCGGGACCACCACTGCCCTGCTCTACAATAGAGCTGGGACTGGGACGGCTCGAGGCAGTCACCACTGCCCTGCTCTACAATAGAGCGGACTGGGACGGCTCGGCAGTCACTGCTGCCCTGACCTTACAATAGAGCGGACTGGACGGCTCGAGGCAGACCACTGCTGCCTGTCTAACAATATAGCGATGGGACGGCTCGAGGCAGACACTGCTGCCCTGCTACTACAATAGAGCGGACTGGGACGGCTCGAGGCAGTCACTGTGCCCTGCTCTACAATAGAGGCGGACTGGGACGGGCTCGAGGCAGACACTGCTGCCACTTGCTCTACAATAGAGCGGGACTTGGGACGGCTCGAGGCAGATTCACTGCTGCCCTGCTCTACAATAGAGCGGACTGGACGGCTCGAGAACAGTCACTGCTACCGCTGCTCTAAATAGAGCGGACTGGGACGGCTCGAGCAGACACTGCTGCCGTGCTGCTACAATAGACGCGGACTGGGATCGGCTCGAGCAGTCACTGCTTCCGCTGCTCTACAATAGAGCGGACTGGGACGGCTCGGGCAGTCAACTTGCTTCCCTGCTCTACCAATAGAGCGGACTGGGACGGCTCGAGGAGGTTCACTTGCTGCCACTGGACCTACAATGAGAGCGACTGGACGGCTCCAGCGCAGGATCACTGCTTGCCTCCTGCTCTACAAAGAGCGGGACTGGGACGGCTCGAAGGCAGTTCACTGCTGCCCTGACCTCACAATAGGAGCGGATGGAGGGACGGCCTCGAGGCAGTTCACTGCTGCCACTGCTCTACAACTGAGCGTGACTGCACGGCGTGGATACGTTGGCAGTCACGGCAGGAGCTGGCCGCTGATATCCTACATAGAGCGGACTGCGGACGGCCGAGCCAGACACTACTTGCCTGCTTCCATACAATAGCAAGGCGGACTGACGGCTCGAAGGCAAGTCACTGCTGCCCTGCTCTTACATAGAGCGGACTGGAGGACGGCTCCGAGGCAACACTGCTGCCTGCTCAGCTACAATAGAGCGGGGACTGGGACGGCTCGAGGCAGTTCACTGCTGCAGCTGACTCCTACAATAGAGGCGGGACTGGGACGAGCTCGAGGCAAGGTCACTGCTGCCTGCTCTACCAAGTAGAAGCGGGACTGGGACGGCTCGAGGCAGTCACTTGCTGCCCCTGACCCTACAATAGAGGGGAACTGGGACACAGGCTCGAGGCAAGTTCACTGCTGCCCTGACTACAATAGAGCGGACTGGGACCGGCTCGGGCAGTCACTGCTGCCCTGCTCTACAATACAGCGGACTGGGACGCGGCTCGAGGCAGTCACTGCTGCCCTGAACCTACAATCAGAGAGGACTGGACGGCTCGAGGCAGTCACTTGCTGCCCTGACCTACAATAGAGGCGGACTGGGAACGCTTTCGAGCAGTCACTGCTGCCCTTGTCATTACAAAGAGCCGGAAACTGGGGCGGCTCGAGGCAGTCACTGCTGCCCTGACCTACAATAGAGCGGAGCAGGGACGGTCGAGGCAGGTCATTCGCCTTGCCCTGATTTTCCCTTACAATAGAGCGCGGGATACTGGGACGGCTCGAGTCAGTTCACTGCTGCCCCTGCTCTGATACAATAGAGCAACTGGGACGGCTCGAGCAGTCACTGCTGGCCCTGACCTACAAATAGAGCGGACTTGGGACCGGTCGAGGCAGTTCACTGCTGCCCTGCTGCTTACAATAGAAGTAGGTACTACGGACGGCTCGCCGCAGGACACTTTGCTGCCCTGCTCTTACAATAGAGTGGACTGTGGACGGCTCGAGGCAGGACACGGCTTGCCCTGCTCTACAATAGAAGCGGACTGGACGGGACTTCGAGGCAGTCACTGCTTGCCCTGCTCTACAATAGACGGACTGGGACGGCTCGAGGCAGTCACTGCTTGCCCTGACCTACAATTTAGAGCGGACTGGGACCGGCTCGAGGCAGTCACTGCTGCCCTGCTTCTAACAAATAGAGCGGGACTTGACGGCCTGCGAGAGAGCAAGTCACTTTGCTCCCTGACCTACAATACGATGAGGAACTGCGGAGTGCACGGCTCGAGGCAACGTCACTCCTCGCAAAGTCACTCCTCGATAATTCGTCCGCCTCTTACAAATAGAAGCGGACTGGGAACGGCTCAGAGGCAGTCAGCTGCTGCCCATTGACCTACAATACGAGCGGACTGGGAACGGCTCGAGGCAGTCACTGCTGCCCTGTCTACCAATAGAGAGGTACTGGGACGGCTACTGAGGCAAACACTGACTTGCCCTGCTCCTACAATTAGAGCGGACTGGGACGGCTACGAGGCAGTCACTTGCTGCCCCTGACCTACAATTAAGAGGGGACTGGGACGGCTCGACGTCAGTCACTGCTGCCCTGCTGGTGACAATTAGAGCGGATTTGGACGGCTGAGGCATGTCACTGCTCCACTGCTTCTTACAATAGGAGCGCGACTGGGACGGCCTCGAGACAGTCAACTGCTGCCCTGATACGCGTACAAAGAGCGGGAAACTGTCCGGACGGTCTCTCGAGGCAGTCACTGCTGGCCCTGCTCCTGATAATAGAGGCCGGAATTGGACGGGCTCGAGGCCAGTCACTGCTGCCCTGCTCTACAATAGAGAGGACTGGACGGTCGAGGCAGTCACTGCTGCCCATGCTGACGTCATCTGCTGACGTCACTGCTCCACTCTGACGTCATCGAACGTCGTACATCGGATGCTGAACGTCCTTGGATCTACCTAGTCTTCAATGACCCAAGCGCCGCCCCTGCAGTCGAGTTGTTTATGCATAGCCACTAATATCGGATAAACCGCACGTGTACGAGACTCTTTGTGGGGAGCCATATAGCTGAGTCTACGCACCAGTCGCTCGTTGCCCATCAGAGGTGGGCACCAAAATGGGGGGACGGAGGGGACGCGGTCCCTTATAGTGACTTCCCAAGACTCTTTAACATTACGGCAGGACGATTGCATGGAAGAGTCGCGACTTACGAAAATGCCTCCGTCCGTCGCTTACATTTCGGAATGGGCGGCCGCCCTTGGTTGCCATGGTTACGCGCCCCCCGCAATTTACCCTGAGCGAAAATATTATGAAATAGTTTAAAAATGTTTTTTGACGACGTTTCGAAGTGTTTTTGGTTTTGGTTTACGTTCAATAGGAGCCGAGTTAGAAGGGGTGTTCATCCCCCCCTAGTAGGGCACGGAAAATCCCGAGGTATACCGCTTCAGTGACCAATGATAGACTTCCAATAATATTTATCGACGATACAGCTGACTATAATTCTCGCCGATACAGCTGCCTGCGCATTTGCCCGTTCGAAACCCTCCCATGAACCGTGCACACCTCGCGCTGACGCAGCCGCGCTACGCTGCGTCGGCGGCGCACACTCCTACGAGCCGTGCGCACCTCTAACCGGCTGCGCCGACGGAGGTGACGTAAGCATGACATCACAACCAGCGGACGGTGCACCTTCCGTAGCATGATTGTAAACTTGCCTCCCGGGGACGGTTTGAGGCCGCCACGTGCTTGGTGGCCAGCAGCCACCATCGGTCAATGACCAGCAGTTGGGAAAATGTATTGGGATCTTGATGATTGTAAATTTGAATCAAAGCACACAGATCATAAATGAATGCACAAAACGAAGGTAGTTAGAGAGAACAAAGAGTGATAACGATGACGAGTGATGAGCAATAAACACAATGATGAGCGACACTTGAGCAGCGTGGTACGATTTTTTTTTTTTTAATAAATGTTCGCGAGGCATGATAAACGAAATAAATGTCGATAAATAAAAAAAGACATGACGCGCGCGGGATGGCACTGCTGAACGCCATCTGGCGTTGAACCAAGGCACTGCTCCTTCGGCAGAGGCCGCATGGTGTGTGTCAAATACGCTACAGTGTAACGGTCTTAAGCGATTACATAATCATAAGCGTATACAAACACAACGGTCTTATGCAATAACATATTGTCACTACAATGCCCAGGATCGCTACGACCCACCAGGGCCTCATCAAGGCAAAACTTAGGGGAATGATTGTGCATTGCCGAGTGACCGGACTGGGGAGGCTCCTACTTTTAGTGTATCCCCCTTGGCCTCGGCCCCTTTGAAACATATTACGGATTTCAGAATGTATGTCTCGACAGGAGGACTGAGGTCAGGACCACCTTATTTTGGTCAAGTCCATATAGCCCTTACGAAATCGCCGAGTGCGTCCCTGCCATAGGTATAAAGCCGCGATCATGGAGGTCTGGATCTCTACGGTTTTCCCACGCAACTCCCAACTCTGGCGACTGGAAAAACAATGGGAATCCTAAGCCGTTCCTAAGTTGGGATTTGTGCGGATTTTCCAATCATAGCCCACTGATGAGGATTCAGACAGGTTGGGAAATGCCAACTTACCCCAATAGCCCCCCCAGTCTGATCCGGAAATGCCTGGGAAATCCCAAAGGTGCCCAACCCGGTTGGGAGAAGGTGGGATTTCCATAGCTCTTCCCAAGCTGTCCCAATCTGTACCCAACCAAATTGCTGGCTGGGTACTACTACCATAAAAAGGGTAGTATCATACAAGAGCAATGTTTTACCATTACTGTGCTGCACAGAAAAGAAGTCAGATTGAACCACTGACCCACTTACTCCCCAAATATAACCAGAAGTGTACTGCCTGCGCTCTCGCTGGTCATCCGCGGGGTGTTTTTGAAGGTGTGATGAAACAATAATTAGAGGTTAGTTTGCAATCGTGGACCAAAAGGAAACTAACAAAGCAGTTTATATGGTGTGGATTCCTGCAGATGGATAACGTGTCCATTCAGTGCTAAACTTGTCTCCCTGTTTACCACCACCTAACACCTAGTTACCATCATGTTACCAACGCCCAGCATCAGCCACTGAATGACCACCGTCTAAATACGGTGTTACCACCGTGTTATCACCAACCATCACCATGTTACCACCGTGCTACTACCTACCTGGTATACTCCCGTGCCGTTGTTACTACCTACCTGGTATACTCCCGTGCCGTTGTTGTTAGGCGACTCTCCGTCGGTGGCGGACAGGGTAATGTTGTAGTCCCCCCAGCAGCCCTGCAGGTCCTGATTGGCTTTGATAATCGCCTGGTTGTTCCCCACATCAGTCTCGACCTTGAAAAGGTCGACACTGCCTTCGCAGCCAGTCCTGATGGGCTTGAGATCCAGGAGGATATAAGATAGCTTGGTGGCGTCCGTACCCTCCTCGTCTGCGTCCGTGGCACGAACAGTAGCCAGCTGGTTGTCCTCGCTGATCGTCTCCATTGGCTGCGAGGAAAGGTTTGATCAGATCGGGTTTGGTTTGGTTTGGTTCGATTTGGTTTGGTTTGACTCGATTGTGTTTTGTTTGGTTTGGTTTGGGTCGGGTGGGGTTAGGTTGAATTACAACAGGGTCAGGTCGGCTCCACTGAAACACGACGCGACTACTCGACTGTGAACGGAGAAACGTCATGCAAGGCGTGTAGCGGTGATGACGTCATACAAGGCGTGTGGTGGTTATGTTTAAATCCAGTTTTAAGGAAAGCCCAATACACCATGGAAGATTTATTGGCGAATTTGATATTTCGCTTCAGGGTCTACGTTTGCTTTCTCAAATTGTCCTCACTAGCACACTTCACCCGCGCTTGACCGGGAACTCAGCCGAACACCATTGACTGGGGGGGGGGGGAGGGGGGGGAGCAAATATTGCCCTCATTGTCTCCGGAACCAAAGATTGTAGTGAGACGCACGAGGCAGCGTTCGAAAACTCGCATTGAGATGTTTCTAATGCTTACTCGAAATTTTGAAATTTATGTCACATAAAAGATCAACGTCGGGTCAAAGGTCAAAATCGAGACATTTGAGCTTATGGACCATACTTTCCATCCATAGCCTTTGATTACGAACATAGTCACCCAAAGTGCTCCCAAAGGTATGATATACAACCCGCATGAGCAAAAAGCATTTTTTGGCAACTGTCAAGATCAAGGTCAGGTCAAAAAAGGTCACTATCCGAAAAAAAGTTTTCGACATTAATGGCACACATGTTTTATGGGGTGTTTTATACGCATTGGGTGTTTTACGATGATAATCATTTTACCATCTGAGCTCATTTAAATGAATTTAGTGTCAACCCAGCTAACAGTTTGACGTTGTCGCTACGTTGTGACAAGGTTGTAACACAACTACACAACGTTGTGATAGTGTAATTTTGTAGACTCCCATGAACGTTGTAAAAACGCTACCTTGTGACGCTCACAAAACGTTGAAACAACGTTGCTGTGACGTTACTTTTGACAACCATAGCTAACGTGACTTACGTGGTTGATCATTAATCTTAGTAACTTGATTTTTTCACAACGTTGTTACAATGGTATCTGTTACCTGGGAAGCTGAGGTCAATTTCAGGTCAAATCAGCAAAATTTTTAAAATAGATAAATCCGCATGAAAAGGCATGGCTCTAGATCAGTTTTATCTCATAAAAACAGTGCTGACTTTTCTTTTTCTATATCTTTTCAAAAAGTCCTAATATGCAGTTTCAAAATTTTACGTGATCAGTTAGGTTAGGTACCATAGGATCCATCACTCCCTCATAAAATAACGATATTGCATTGAAATTTGGTTTGGGTATTTTTATATGAGGTTCTCTAACATGTGACTGTTTCTACTGAGTGACTGTTTTACATCTTGGAAATTGTGATTTTGAAATCATTTTCCCCATTTTTTTTTTGTGTGTCAAAAAATAAAGTTTGCTTTAATCCAAGGTTGCCATTTTGTAGGCCGTGACGTTTTCTATCTTTTGAAGTTTTCGGTTTGCATTTTAGTCACAATGTGGCTTTTGTACGGCCTGCTTAAGTTTAGCTGATTTTATCGTCAAAGTTGTGTGAAGTGACGTCACAAAACTTGCAGTATCTCAAAAATTGATAAACGATGTTTTTCACAGAAAATGACAAATTGATGTGGTAGAAGGTACCGAAAGTTTCACGTGGATGGTGCAATTATATTTTTGAGCTATCGCGAAAACTCGAAGGTGGGGGGGCGATATTTGTCTTCCAGGTCAAGCGCGCGGAGTAAAGGACCGCATTCTAGTATCCCTACATTTGATACAAAACATCAAAAAAATGATTCGCCCAGGATCGGAAGAATACCCATTTAGCGTTCGAGCCGAAACGACCAAGCAGTGTATTCTCTCACTTCGAGACACCCACCACTATCTATCCTCCAACCTCCCACCTAGACCTCCTAGCGGCTAATCCACATGTCCCACCTCTGCCAGGAAGTCGTTGTCTTGTGCAGGAAACACGGGCGGACAATCGTTGACGTCCAGCACACGGATTCGGAGAAGACCCTCCGTTTTGTGCGCACAGTTCCCGTCCTTGTCGCAGGTATCGCCAGCGAACACCTGGGGCAGAGGGAGAACAAGGCTGAGATGTGGCTGCATGGCGAACGGAAACACATGATACACACTCACACACACGTACAAACACACAAACACACACACACACACACACACACACCTACACACACACACACACACACACACGCTAAAAAAACAACACACACACACGGACACACGCACATACACAAGCACAAACACACGCACACTGGTATGGGATGACCATGCTGACCATGGTGCTGATGTATCACACACCATGCATAACCCGTGTGACCTGACCTGAATGGTCATGACGTAGTTTTGATCGGCCAGCTCTTCTCGGTCCAGTACTTTCTTAACCGTCANCCACTTCGCGACCGTCGCGTGGGAACTGCCGTTCGGCGCCGAAGTTGAATACCCCGAGACACTCCCGGGCCGATGTGCGCATGCATGCTCCAACACGCCACTGTGCGTCCGGACTGAGGCATGACCACTGAACTAAATATAACTGGAAGGGACAAGGGTGCCTGAGCGCGTTTGCGGCCGGCCGCCATCTTCGAAATATAGACCCACCCGCGCCGGCTGTGTGTTATGAATGGAGGGGTCGGACGCATCTTTATTGAACTTGTCATTTAAAGCTTTATGTATGTCAGAATGATTTCATTTTGGCTGGGTTATGGATGGATTTGATTGCGCTTTCCAACTGTATAGTTTTTATAAAAAAATGTTTGAATAATTTGTCCACGTGTATACTTCGGGCCGATCATTACCGACACGTCATACAGACACTAGTCATACATATGTCAGCGTGTAGGTTTTCTCTATTTCCCTAAATTCCTTCATATGACGTCATCAGCCCAAGTATTAAAACATCACTATTTATGAAATTGAGCACTGTTTGTGAGAAACAAATGTCATAATCGTGTTCAGCAGCAATTACTTCATATTATGCACCACAAGCGGCGTACATTTAAGAACTTTTGAGAAGGTGGCAGTGTTGCTTTAATATGCGGCGTTTACTGTAATTCCATTTCCAGCTACACGGTCCGCCCGTGTAGCTCAGTCGGGAGAGCGCTGTGCTACAGATCTGGCCAGGGGCGTCGCGAGGAATTTTGAGTGGGGGGTCGGCCTGAAAATGACGAAAATATAGGTACTCATTTTATGCGTAAAAAAATCACTTTTTAATGCAAGTCTTTGTAGCATTTTTAAAATGTTTTTTAAGTTTATAGAGGTTTAGTTATTAAAGCGAAATTGTTACTGGTTTGCCTGATAAACCCAAAATATGGGGCGGGGGCCTTGAAGAGGACAAGATGTTTAAAAATTATATTGATTTAACTCAGCGTTATTAAGACAACCGAAAGAGATGCGATGACTTGTTTGCTAGCCCGATGTGACGCCGCGAAGCGTTGGTGAAATTTAATTCTTAGGTAGTTGAAAAACTAAATTTTAATATTAGAACCAGACTGTGAGCGGAACCATAGCCTTAAGTTATAGAAGGTGTTTGTTATTAACGAAATTGTTTACGGGGTTGCCTGATAAACCAGAAATATAGACATGAAACCTTCTCTTAGTTGCACATCTCGGTATGATGAAAATTTTAAATGAGGTAATTTTGCATATACATTAGCCACGTGATAGATAATCACGATGGCCGGTGGCAGTCAGCGGTATTGCTGGTAAGTGCAATGATTTGAAGTAGTAAACCATTTATATCTTGACTTTTTTAGAAATTTGTTTGTAATTCTATTGCAAACACATGAATATATTCTATGCATACTCTGGCAATACTATTATCAATGTACCGATGCATAACCTTTCCAGATTTGTTAAAAAATATATGCAGATTCATTCCCAAAATGGAAAACTACAACCTTGGACAGGGCTCTAGACAATTGGAGTAGCAAAATTTGCAAAGCTTTCATTGGTGAACCTAATTCTTCTCGCCGCCGGTCATGTGCTGGTTAAAGCTATCCTCGGTGTATCATGGGAAGTGGGAGATAAGGGAAAGGGTATGCAGGGACGGGGCACCCTTTCCGCTCTTTTGTAATGATTTGCATTAAATGAACAAATAAGGCATTTGTTTGGTCTGGGGGATCCAACTGCGCGCAAATCGGCTCGTAGCTACGATGGTGCGTAAGTTGGCTCGGTAACGCATTTTGGAGGGATCCACCTGCGCGGAGAGCTAGTTGGTGCGTAAGTCGGCTCGTAAGTGGTCGACTTACGCGCTAACTTTACGATTTATTTTACCCCGCGGAGTCGCGCGTAGCCGTGTCTCATCCGTTTCTAATAACAAGATATTGGTATAAAGAGGAAATATTTTCCAATTTAATACTTGCATATGCTGATGATATTGTGGGTACATGTTGATATAAAAATAATGTTTGTTGGGATATGATACCATACCAAGAAATGCAGGTTTTAAGAAAAGGTAGCATTATAATGGAAACAACATCCTATTTATCAATATATCTATAAAATGCGTTGACACCAATCGTGTTTGTCCTCTTCAAGACCTTCGAAAATATACACGATGACCTGTCAAACGTTAATTTGACAATTTGACCCAGTCAAGGTCACGTGTTCTGACCCAAGTAGATATATGTTATATGAATTCGATTCGTCTTGTCGAGCTAACAAATTGATACCATTTGTGCGTTTCTATCGTTATTATTATCGAGTTTATTGACAAATCAACTACGAGGGTGACCTCGGATGAACCTCGTAATGTCACTTAACAAATGCCTCTGGTTAACGAACCCCTTCTCTGGCGCTCGACGGACTGCATATCTTCTCCCATGCGTGCGTGCGTGCGTGCGTGCGTGCGTGCGTGCGTGCGGTGGTGCGTGCGTGCCGTGCGTGCGTGCGTGCGTGCGTGCGTGCGTGCGTGCGTGCGTGGTGCGTGCGTGCGTGCGTGCGTGCGTGCGTGCGTGCGTGCGTGCGTGCGTGCGTGCTGTGCGTGCGTGCGTGCGTGCGGTGCGTGCGTGCTGCGTGCGTGCGTGCGTGCGTGCGTGCGTGCGTGCGTGCGGTGCGTGCGTGTGTGTGTGGTGCGTTGTGTGTGTGTGGCGTTGGTGTGTGTTGTGCGTTGTGTGTGGTGTGCGTTGTGTGTGTGTGCGTTCGTGTGTGTGTTGCGTTGTGTGTGTGTGCGTTGTGTGGTGTGTGCGTTGTTGTGTGTGTGCGTTGTGTGGTGTGCTTGTGTGGTGTGTGCGTTGTGTGTGTTGCGTTGTGTGTGTGTGCGTTGGTGTGTGTGCTGCGTTTGTGTGTGGTGTGCGTTGTGTTGTGTGTGGTTGTGTGTGTGTGCGCTTGTGTTGTGTGCGTTGTGTGTGTGTGCGCTTGTGTGTGTGTGCGGTTGTGTGTGTGTGCGTTGTGTGTGTGTGCGTTGTGGTGTGTGTGCGTTGTGTGTGTGTGCGTTGTGTGTGTGTGCGTTGGCTGTGTGTGTGCGTTGTGTGTGTGTGCGTTGTGTGTGTGTGCGTTGTTTGTGTGCGTTGTGTGTGTGTGCGTTGTGTGTGTGTGCGTTGTGTGTGTGTGCGTTGTGTGTGTGTGCCCGTTGTGGTGTGTGCGTTTGTGTGTGTGGCGTTGTGTGTGTGTGCGTTGTGTTGTGTGTGCGTTGTGTGTGTGTGCGTTGTGTGTGTGTGCGTTTGTGTATGTGTGCGTTGGTGTGTGTGTGCGTTTGTGTGTGTGCGTTTGTGTGTGTGTGCGTTGTGTGTGTGTGCATTGTGCGTGCGTTGTGCGTGCGTTGTGCGTTGTGTGTGTGTGCGTTGTTGTGTGTGTGCGTTGTGTGTGTGTGCGTTTGTGTGTGGTGTGCGTTGTGTGTGTGTGCCGTTGTGTGTTGTGCGTTGTGTGTGTGTGCGTTGTGTGATGTGTGCGTTGTGTGTGTGTGCGTTTGTGTGTGTGTGTGTGGTGTGTGTGTGTGGTGTGTGCGTTGTGTGCAATGTGCTGAGTGACAATTTAACCTGTCTTCACTTACTAGTTACTAAACATGACGCGACGCTCGGAATGGCCTTTGCAACACTGGAGAGTGTTTTAATTGTGAAATACAATACAAATGTATTTTATATAATTTGTATACATAATTGGGAAACTTGTGTCCTGCCGTGATTGTGAAGTGGTGCGAATTTTCAAATTGGTGGCTATGGATAGCTGAATTTTGATTACTGCAAAGGCGTTTAAAACGCCTTTGCAGTAATCAAAATTCAGCTATCCATAAAAAATCGCCGCGATTTTTTCAATAAGTTGTTTACTTTTCTCCTCCGATTTTTGGGGAAGCATATTCGCCCGGCCTTGACGGTCTGGGTGGTTGGTGGGGTGGTGGGGGGGGGGGGCATTGCTCTGTTGCCCTCCCGGATCCGTTTTTGCAACAGATAAAACGGCATAATGCGTCAGCTCAATTTTCAGCTCAGGGCATCGTCTGTGCTGGTACTGCTGCATGAATCGTCTGACTGCTGCTGCTGCATTTATTTTCTGACGCTGACAAGGAAACAGTGGCGTAGCCAGGATTGCGGCCTAGGGGGCAGAATGGGATCAGGATCCAAAACGCCCCCCCACCCACCACCCACCGCGACGCGCCTTTGTATCAAATGGGGCCCACTAACAAAATAGTACAGTGTGTTGTAACAAAAAAAAAAAAACACGGACACATAAGTTTTTTAGGGGAGGGTACGACAATGTAAAACTCTAGAAGGTCAAAATGTTTCAAAATTGTTGCAATCTGAGGTAAAAATTTAAAAAAGCTGTCATTGCTTCTTTTGGTGGTTTTTTTTTTTCTTCCAAGTGCTCAAAACTCGAATTTCTACGATTTTTCAAACATTATAATTTTTTCCACCGAAAATGGACGACATGACGTCATTTAACGTCGTTTTCTCCAACAGCATAACATTCTTCATTTGCAAGTTTGTGATAAGACGTAAAAGCAACAACACCAATGTTGAATCAAGCTATACAACTTGAAATATTTTAAGGCTCAAGAACTTGCAACTTTGTAAATAAATTGCGCCGCGTAGTGCGCGAAATTTTTGAGCCTATGCCCATGGATTATGCATCCTTTTCAATTGCGCCCACATGCTTTATGGTGCGGAACTTCTAATTGTTATTGTGGTATAAATTGCTGTGAAAAGTAATAAAGCGAACTTTTTTCATTACTATAGGAAAAAATAGCCAGCAACAAACCCATATATGCGCAGAGAAACGGCACGATTTTTAACCTTACTTGTGATTAAGACTTATGCGCCGCGGAGCGGCGATTTTTTTTTAGTTTATTCACTGACAGTGCATTCTGACTGTTGAAAGGCCAGAGCCCTTCAAATATGTCTTAGGGCACCTTCGACCTTTTCAACGCCTCCGCCTTTGCATTTACTTCGTCTTTAAACGTGGCAATAACCAAAAGCGTATCCATGATTTCGCCAAGGTCAGTGACCCGTGGCTTTGATGTGGGCCCACTGGTACATCATCATCATCATCATCAACACGTTTATTAGCTTCAATATGAAGGAACTAGAAAACATATGGCAGATAAGCGCAAAAGCACAGATGGCTTAACTCTGAAGCGCTTGTTTTGTTGCAAACTTACTAATCATCACTCTGCCGCCGCCACATACTGGTCAGAGCAACTAACACGAGCCAGCCAACCCCTCCCTCGCCCGCCCCGGTCGCAGACATCCGCACATTGTGAGGTAGGAATTTAGCATCAAGGAAAACGGTGAGAGCTCAGCAATTATTGGAAATACAGTGCTATCGCACGACCGTGTACCCCTGCCTAGGTCTGTGCCGTGAAGAGTATTGCTGAGCTTCGTTAGTTGGTGTATATTTGTGTGAAAGGCTGGGCAGTATTTGTGATGCTTTGTGAAACAGTGTTGTTCTGTGTTGTGTGAATTGTGGGCAGTACAGAATGAAGTGTCGATTGTTTTCGACCGGGTGACCGCATACACATGCTGGTGAGTCAGATTTTTGAATTTGGAATCGATGTGCATTAAGTGTGACATTCTCCATTCTGGATTCCTGGTGTGTAATTGTTTGCCTCTTTTTGTGCCTGCTGTGTAGTAATTTGGTGGAGACTGTAATGACAATTGCTTAGCTATCTGTTTTTTTGAAATATTTGTGAGTGAGGATTCTAATAGACAGGAGGCCCCCGGTACTAGACAGGAGGCCCCTGTAATAAACAGGAGGCCCCCGGTCCTAAACAGGAAGCCCCCGGTACTAGACAGGAAGCCCCCCGGTACTAGACAGGAGGTCCCCAGTACTAAAATCGGGCCCCTAATCCCTTAAGATTGTAAAACTTTCGGATTTGGCCCACTTCATTTTGAGGAGGCCTCCATTTTCACCTCTTTATACATATTTGTAATAATATATCTGAACTAGGTCCTAGCCCCAACTATAAACAAGGGGAATATAGCACCATACTTCCCCAATGTATGTGCCTGGTCTGACCTAGCTACAATGAGGCCCCTGTCCAACAAACAAAACAAACAATCGCGCCCGCTTCTGGCGCAATTGCAATACAATTAAAATTGTGATGCGGGGGTCAAAACTTACTACAAATTCGCAACTCTTTTTGGGCGGTGCATTTATTTGTTTTGGCTCATAGGTTGTTATTTTAAATAATCTATAATTGGGCGAAATAGTTAGGCTTTATTCATTTCTTACGCACTTTAAGCGCAAAAAACCTTTTAGGAGGTCCGCAGTCCGGCCAATTTTAAGCGACGCAATAAGATGAGAATGGCACATTGCACATCCAAGGCGTAAGAATAAAAAATTTCGCGCCGTACCGCGCGCATTTCCTTTTCGTGATTCCCAAGAGTTCAGGACTTGCCCCTCTCCAAAAAATATTCGAAAGTTTGCATAGCTGATTTCAAACTGGTGTCACTTGGTTTTCAAGTGAAAAGCAAACCCTCAGTTTATTAACTCCAGCTTCTAAAAAGTTAGTATGGCCTCATGCCTTGCTCTGCCATACTGCATTCTCATATCCCTGTGTACATGCCTTTTCAGCCGTTTTGTTTGACACTTTCAACGCTTGGGAATGGGGCCCATTCCCAAGCGTTGAAAGCGCTTGCACTATATTCTTCTCGTTCTTTCTGGTGAATGAAATCCTTCAAATGGTAGCTCTGTAGTATGTAATATGACATGGAAAAAACACTTAAACACGCGCTCTTGAAGGCCTCTGATAATTACACGCCCTGGAGGGGGGGGGGTAAAGCAAACTAACATCGGTATCGCTATAGTAGCTCGCAACTTGATGGAGGCCCTACAGGTCAGGGGAGACCCCTGGAGAGGAGGTCCCCCTGGAGGAGGAGCCCCCCTTCGACTTTGCCCCCCCCCCCAGGTAAAATCTGGTGGCGCCTCCCCTGCACCCGTCCAGAATTTACTGTTTGTGTTCAATAATACCCAAGTGACTTTTTTGTCTAAAAAAATCGCTGTCTATTTGCAACATCGGGATTCGGAACACCTTAATGTTTAGGGAAAATAAGGATGATTGGTTGGTTTATCATTGTAAATGTCAACTCTTCAAATACGTTCAGGCATATTCAAGTTCCAACAGTTTTAAGTTTCCCGGGCATTTCTATTTTTAGGGAGAAATTGCTTCGGTCCAGACTCCAGACGAACCATTGCGCAGCCATGGGATGAAGGAGAAGGGGTAAAGTGGGTCAAAATGAGCCGCTGACCGGACAGGCGCCCCATGAACAAGCCCTTCCCCGCAGGACGAAGCTGCGAGAAGGGCCCACGCCATGCCGACGGTCACCACTCCCGGGGGACGGCTCGAGGGCCGCCACTTGCCCGGTGGCCAACAGCCACCAGACGCTAAATGATATCAACGCATGCAAATGATCGCTCAAGCCATTGCAGTGAGGAAAGTTCATTGATTTATAAGGACTGCGCAAAATACTCTACACTCTCGAGAATATACACCAGCTATGTCTATGATTTATCTACTCAGAGGGGGAATAGAGGCGTCCTCAGGCAGGACTCAGAGGGGGCGGGAAACAGAGGCGTCTTCAGGCAGCACTCAAAGGAGGGGAACAAAGATGTCTTCAAGCAGCACTCAGAGGGAGGGGAAACAGAGGCGTCTTCAGGCAGCACTCGTCACATGAAGCAACAGGCTCGTTTTTTCAATCGAAGCTCTTGCTCAATTTGCGTCGAAACGCGATAAAAAGGGGGTCGTCTCCACCCCCATGCACGATTGCTTAGGGCTTGAACACTCCGTAGCAGAGTGTTGTTCCACGTGCCGCATGCCAGAGTAAACACAGTCAAGAACAGTATGTTTGTAAGAGTCTCCCTGTCACGTGCAACATGTCGTAAACTTGCGTAGAAGTAGATAGATCTAGGCATACGGGATGGTGATTTTAGAAACAATGTCATCGTATACTCCACTACAATGCTCTGTCGTATAATCATGCGATGTGTGGATACTTATTTATATTTGTATACCATCATAGGTCATGTCTTTTAGGTATTTGTGTGCATATATATTCATATTTTATGATATATTTATATATAACATATATATATATAAGTATATATATATATATTTGTATTTTAATTTTAATTTTATGTATATTATACTATATCTTTTAAGGTATTTTTATGTATAGGTTATATTTGTACAATTTTTGTTTGTCAGTCTAGTCGTTGATTTATTTTATTGTGCGTGTGCGTGTATGTGATTGAGTTGTATTGTGATTGTATTTTAATCCACGACATCACCTGTCATTGGGCGTGCAACCCGTTGGTGAAAGGCAAATAAACTAAACTAAACTAAACTGTACGGGCGAGGATTAAAGATTATCTTAAATGCCAAAATAAAAATCATGTTCGTGATGGGTGTGCCCAAATTGACCTGTCAACATATTTGGAAAACGAATCGCTACGCAAATCTGAATTCAAATCCGAACCCGTCGGACAACTTTCCCCTGACCTGCCAAAATCCACTCACTCTCCTGCTTGTCTTACCATTTTTCTCCCTCCCCTTTCCTGGCGTGCCGAAATCCTCCAAGCCTTCTCTCCGGCATGTGGAAATGTAAATCCACCCTGTCTCTCTTCCAAAGTTGTCCAATATCACATTGTTCCTCTCCCTCGGAAATCAAAAAACTTGCCCTTCTCCATGCAAAAAAAACACCGCTCTCTCTCCAGTCTGTGTTTTCTATTCCAAAGGCATCATCGACGCAAGAAGCTTCATGGTTTAGATGTGCCTCAGCTTTCAAAGCACCCTGATGTTCGAGTCGAAGTGGAGCTCGCAGCCAGACCCGAACATATCCGTGCCACTTATTCACCGTTGACTGGGATAGGTCGCGTCTGTAGCAGCGGTCTATGGCGCTGAGCATGACGTCCACCCCCATGTATCCACCACTGTCGTTTGAATTAGTAAAATTAACTCATTAGATCATAAGATGTGATGCTGAGAAGCATCAAACACGTACGCATAATTTTGCCGGTAAAAAAATGAATCATATTAGCGGAGAACTGAAGTAAAATTAGTAGCAAAAAACGTCGCCAATGAATCGTTAACTCCTACATAAGAGTAACCATGCGCGTAACCATGTTCTAGGCTCGTGTTATGCTGAACGGAAGTCGTGTGACAGTTGTTTCATCAGGCTAAACCGCATCAGCTCTCCGGATGACGTCACACCGCTCGTTATTGGGAGCCGCCGTGTGTACTGTGTATGTACAGGGGTCATGTTTTGCGTCACATTTGTCGGCTTTGCACTGGCCCGCTGTTGGCTGCCGACGCGATAAGCGGCGTCATTGGTGGCGGTGACGGCGGCGCGGATAAGATAGGGCGCTGATCGGCACCCGCCAGACGTCGGCCACTAATGTGACCGGTCAGGTGTGAAAGGACCGTCAGCGGCGGCTAGCGCTACCGTCCCGTCCACCGGGCTGACAGACAAGCAGGAGTGAGGGCAGCAGTGTGAGAAGCGCGTCTGTCGTCATGCTGCCTCGGCGGCTGCATCGGTCAGCGGGGCCCCGACGGCCAGCTGACTGGCCTCCACCCGCTGATCACCCCACCCGCAACCCTGCCGGGCCACTTCTCCCGCCGTCCGTGACGCGTCTGCTGGCACCAGCGCTGCTGGGTTTGCTGCTGCTGATCTCGCTGGCTGACGCGTCTGCTGCCCAGCCTCGGCTGCTGGGCTGCCGGGTCGCCTCAGTGGACCAGCTGCTGCCGCGCGCGGCGTTCAGCGCGCTGGACGGCGGCGCTGGCTGTGCTGAGCTGTGTGGTCAGCAGGAGGCGCTGCTGGCCGCGGTCAGCTCGCGCTGGTGCTTCTGTCTGAACCAGCCGGCCAACGCTGCCGAGTTGACAGCCAACTGTTCAGGCGATGTACCGCCCGGCCTCGAGCTACTGCACGTCTACTCACTGACGGAGCCGGCAGCGACGGGTGGTGGTAACGGCTCCCTCTACGGTTCCTCTAACGGCTCCCTCTCAGGATCCTCCGGCTCCCGCAGCTTCCTATCCCCCGAAATTGTAGTCGGCGCGCTCCGACTCGAGTTCGTCCGCTGCGCCGTCTCGCTCGGTGAGAACGGCGGCACCCCGAAGCAGGTGGACGTCTGCGTGCACTTTTGCGACACGGAGAACAGCGGCGGCTTCGTGGCGATGGGCCCGTCGCGCGGCGCCGCGGAGCAGTACGAGTGCCACTGCAGCGCTGAGGACAAGTTCGGCGCCTCGCTTGACACGGACACCTGTGACCAGCACTGCGCGCGCTTCAGCGAGGTGCTCGACACGACGTGCGGCGGGGAGATGGACGGCGGGGACACGGCTCTGAGCGTGTACCGGCTGACGGATGATGACAGTCCCGGCTCCACGCCGACGCCGCTGACGACGCGTCGCTCCACCGGACACTACCGGTCCTCAGTCAGCGGCATCACCAACACAGTCTGCCCAAACGGAGGGATACAGGTGGACGAGGGTAGCTGTTACCGCGCCGAAGCCGTCCCTGGCAGCCCGAGCAAACCAGGTATGTCCACCTCCAGGTAACTCAGCATGCCAGGTAAGACAGATGGCTGGCGTCAGGTCACATGGGAAAGCCCAAGTCTTGGGATTTATGTTTTTCTTAGAAAGCCCAAGACGAATGGACCAGAGGTCACTATCTGAAGCTCAAGAAAAAGTGGGTACTTCATCATGCAAGAGCAAACTTCTCTTCGAATAAAATCCTAACACGGAACAGGTTACCGGAGGAAGTACACCCTTTTGCACTCGCATTTGACCATTCAGTATAACTGGGGCATTCCACGACATTTTGACCATTTTTTATCCCAAATTACACCCTCATCTCTCATTTTGTCAAATCTTGTATAGGGTTATCGGGTCCTAATTCAGCTGAGAAAATTATTGCTCATCTGACGCTCAGGATGATTATACCGCGTAGGCATTATGACGTCACTGTTGCCAGAGTTTATTCCGGAAGCCGAAACGACTTGGCATAGACTCTACAAACATGCTAAAATACTTGTATGGCGACGTTCACAAGGAACAAGTTTTTTCTGTTTTTTAGCGTGAACTTGGAATGACTGACCACGTGACCTATGGAATTTTTTCGATGACTTGTAGACCCGTGCCTGGAGTTTCGGGGGGGGGCGGGACACCTCTGATCCTCATATTTTCCTCTCAAAAATGACTTCAGTCTTGGTCTAACAAATCAATAGAATAAAAAAAAGGTGCGTATTTCCGTCTAAAATTCCAATATTTTCATAATATCACCGGCGGTTTCTCGAATTACCCCCAGGGAGAGTAACGTGCAAACTTCAAGTGAACACCATTATGGACGGGGTCTTCACATTTGATTGGAGTGGTCTAAGCGGCCGTATACAATTTAGACCTTGGTCGAATCTGAGTCCAGCAAATTGGACAACACCAAACCAAACAATCGCTCAGACGACATTCATGCATCCGAACCAATTGGACCGATAGGGCGAATTCTTCATTCATCCGCACTGGTTCAAAACGTGTGGTACAGAGTCTTATCTACTTTGTTTAATCTAAGGACGCAACAATTAGACCAATAAATTCCAGAAACGTGCAGACGACGCCATTCTCAGAACCATATCAAACTGATTAGACAAGACTCTCACCATCGATCCGCTTGATGCCAAAAGCTTGCCATGTGAGTTTGACCGAGTTTGTTTCAATTATAAAGTGACCAAATTGACCGAAACCACAAAACTGGTTGTCCGATTTGGTCCACTTAAATTCGACCAGAAAATGATTAAATTCAATACGCCCTGCTTTGGACAAATCCAAGATGAAATTGAGAAGATCCGATGCCAAATCACTCCAGGCTGGAGCAATGACGTCATCTGCAACGATTTTTGGTTTCTTTTCCAATTTGGTTCCACTTAATGAATCAATTATAAAAACGTCCACACAACGTTTAAACACGCTCGGGATCCGAATGGTGAATATTTCGAACAAATCAGGCATACGTTCTTGAGCATACGTCACTTTCAATGATTTGCTTTTTTGGTCTAATTTGGTTCCATTAGAATGAATCAAATAGATAAAACTGACCAACGCAACGTTTCAACTACGCGGATCGAATGGTGGAAAAATTACCGCCAAATCAGGTACATTAGTTGCATGGATGATGTCCTTGCAACGAATTTTTGGTGTTGGTTGGTTTGGTCCAATTTGGTCACTTAATAAGACCAAAGTCGGTAGACTCTTAGAGCCCCTTTCTGGCCCAAGCCAGATCACATGGTAGATCGTGTTCCAAAATTGGAAAATACGTTCGCGAATGCACGTACAAACTACAATAATTTGTGGTTTGGTTTTTGGTCCAATTAGATGCCAATCAATTAGATAGAACTTTTGAAGGAACACAGTCTTTCGACCATAAGCCAGATTGATTGAAGAGACCTGTTCAAAGTTGGTACCCATAGAGTCGAGCATCGCCTGTCAGCACGCACTTGTTGTCTATTTGTCTAATTTGGTCCACTAAATGAACCATAGGTAGAAATAAAATCTTATATCCACAATTTTGAACATCGGATTTATCGAATGGAGAAAATTCCACGCCAAATCGCCAATTTGAGTTCGGAGCGATATCGTCGTCTGCAGGACTTGTTCGGTGTTTGGTGTTTTGATCCAATTTGCTGGACTCAGATTAGACCAAAGTGTATTAAACATTATCACGCACCGACTTAGACCACTCCAAATCAAAATTGTGAATTACCCGTCAAATCGCGTCTTTTCATAGATGGGCAAGAATTTGCCTTACCCTCCCCTTGGTAATTCGAAAACACGCACGTAATAGATGGAAATATCGGAATTAGAGGAAAAACGACCTATTTGTTTATTCATTTTATCAAACATTGACAAGTATCTTTGAGAGTAAAAAATTGAATCAGAGTTACGAGTCAACACCAGGTCAATCGAAAAAAAAAGCTCACAAGCACGTGGTCAGGTCATCAAGGTCACGCCACAAAAAAATTGTTTCGTATGTAAAACTCAGCCACACAAGCTATTTTTAAACTTGTTAAGTAAAATGCATCTTTCGCCTCCGAAAACACCTCTGCAATGGGACCCGCAAAAATGCCGAGGTCTAAACCATAACCTGAGGTCAAACGAGTAATAATTCACAGCGCTGAAATTCAGGACCCACAGACTATCCTATACACCCAAACTTGAACACAAAAGTGCAGAGATGAGGTGTTTCGACTGGTCGAAATGTCGTTGAATGCCCCAACTGTTTGAACGGCAATTTCAACAATCATCATTCGACAAAACAGATCGGCTGCTGGTGCCCGAATTCAACAGATGAGCTAAACTATTTGAACACTTGTCACTAGATTACTCATTCTGAAAAAAACTGTTTGATAATTTAATATGATTTCGACTATGGTCGAAAAATTTCGTCACTCTGCTATTATACGAGTACCTATAACTTTCAAGCGTTGACGGCAATACACCTTTTTGTAATGTGAGGCGGCATCTCTTCAGCTCAATTCGGCATTTATCATTTAACTAACGACAGCATAACATACTGTTTGACATCTATGCATCTCACATCGGCGTAACACACTCCCGCGGAAAGGGGCATTAAACATTGATAGTGCACCGTGCACTGTCAATGTTGAATGCCCTTTGCCGTGGGAGTGTGTTACGTCGATGTGAGATGCATATACACTATACAGGGTGTAATAAAAATTATCCGGACATCATGTTTTCCGCTCGTATCGAAAAGCGTCCGCTTCAGTTGTAATGGCCGCATGCCCAGGTTGTTGCGCAGGTGGTGGTAGACCATCATGTGGAGTCCATGAAGCCGCCTAAGTGAAGCTGTCGGGCCAGTTTCCGAGTCGATTGGGACTTTCTCCGCCGCCATCGGATGACTCTCTGGCCAGGGTGGAGAGCGGTCTTGGGCCGCCGGCGGTGTGTTGCAGCCAAGCCCCAGCTTCACTGTTTCAGGCACGTTCACTTACTCCATCATGCTGGAAGGACCAGCTGCGACAGACAATCTTTGGCTGATTGATCCATAACTGCGAAAACGCGGCTGCATTTTTATACATTGCTGCCCTGGACGAAATACTGAAAGAGCTCTGGTGACCCGTCTGCTCATGACGAGGCATCACCGACCTAAAAGTCAGGTCGCCTGCAGTGTATGCCGACGCCAGTGTACGGATGGTATCAAATTTGCCCGCATCCTCCCTCCACACCAGGACGTTGCGAGTGAAAACGCGAAAATAGATGCCGAATATTAAGTTACACCCTGTATGTTCCAAACAGGATGTCGATGCTGTTCGCTTATTACAAGAGATAATGTCACGAATGAGTAACACAATAGCCGCCTGCATTAAACGCGACTCCACTGCGGGGTTTTTTAGCACCCCCTGAAAAGGATAGTCTAAAATAATCTAGCTGAAAAATGCACGCTATCCACGCCAACTTAGTCAACCTGACGCATCGTTTGCACACCACTTGCAATTTTATAAAAAAAAAAGATCATAATTTTTTAACTCAAAGCTAAGTTAGTCGACAGTCACTTACAACGATTTGACCAAAATCGCTAAACCTTCTCTTCAGCGAGTACCTGCCTCGATACGCCGTCATTAATCAGAACAGAAGGGAATCCGAAATCAAGGAGAAGATGCAAATGCAAAGGCTACAATTATCGGCTAATTCAGATTTGAAAAAAGTGATTTTTGACCCCACTGAATTTTCAAAAAATTACTTTAAAAAATCAAAACTTTTAATTATTCAAAAACCGAATATATGATTAAACAACATACATATCAAACACTTACCAGTTTCAAAATATATCTGTATTTTCGACCGTTGTGACACACTAATATGCGTAAACTCGATGACGTACAATTTGAAGATATTCATTTTTTGTCTTTTTGACGCAGATTACAGAACAATAAAAGCAGCACTGTATTCTGAGAACCAACTGTCTAGAAAAATGTATTGATTTCTTATTAATCAATTTCAATTTTGACCTTTTTGTGACAAATGACTTTGACCTTACTGACCTTTCATTCACGTACCTAAATCTGCGTAAAAATGATTGATCAATTCGTGTCTACACGTAAATAGAGACAACATGCTGTTGCATACTTGATATAAATTTTGGCAAGATGATCTATGTGACTGACCTGACCTTCACATTTTGCCAAAATCCCCGATCAGCATTATGGAGTGGTCATGCATTGAGAGATTCGCAAATGGACATGTGATACACATTTGTATTGAGCCCTCAATTGGTCTCTGAATGAGAAAAATTATTTTTGGCTCATAAACATAGCATATTTGTTCTGTTAAATAGTGACCTTCACGATCCTGTACTTCACACCGACCTTCTAACGAAACACAAATATTATTTTACGCGAAGATGAATTTTCCTGGAGCTATCGATGCGATTTGATTTCAGCCATAGTTGATTGTTCCGAATGATACAAGGATGGTACCCCCCAGTGACTCGTATATACAGACCAATACCCGGACCTGCCGATAGAAAGGGTGTAGTAGGTACTCCGCCAACTAAGATGTGGGTACAGGACTGAAAAGACCCAGTGTCTAAGCCAGCCCACTACTTCACCTTCAACATGATATGATCAGATCAAGTGCAACGGAAGGTCGTCGTTGGATCAGTTTATGAGACTGCAGATATGATAGCTCTTATAATCATTATTGCATCCGATCATTTTGGTAACACATGTTAAAGAACGACGAATATTCTTTTAAAAATGGACAGAAACGAGCATGCTGAAAAATCCTTTACTTGTCATACCGTGGTGGTCTATACATAAATGTAACTAATCCCATCTACAAATCTACAAATGGTTTGAGAGCATCTCCATTCGGTATATTAAGGAATACACGAATCATACTGAAGTAACACGCCATTCTCCTTTCGCTAGCAGATGATCCTTTGTCATATCAAGCTGCCGTCGATGCCTGCAATGGGATTGGCCGTGACAATGGATGGCGGCCGTGGGCGATTGAAACGAAGGAGGAGCGTGACAGGGTCTTCCAAGTTTTGCTTGTCGATAACGGAAACCTTCAAGGTAAATATGAAATGAATGCCATGAATGAACATGAAGAATAAATACATAATGAACATGAATGACGATGACATACATGAATACCATGAATGAACAATGACAATGAATGACATGAAGAACTATGAAAGACATGAATGACATGAAACATGATGAATGCATGACTATGAATGACATGATGAAATGAAGAACATGAAGGGACATGAATCAACATGACATCATAGATGAACATGACATGACATGCGCAATGACTGCGAATGAACACGAATGAACACGAATGAACACGAATGACATGAATGGCATAAACGACATAACGACATGAATGATATGAATAACTTGAATGACATGAATAACATGAAAAACGTGAATGCCATGAATAACGTGAATGACATGAATTACACGAATGGCACGAATGGCACGAATGACACGATTCACACGAATCACACGAATTACACGAATTACACAAATTACACGAATGACACGAATGACACGAATGGCATGAGCGACCTCCATGATGACTGACGTGTGTGTGTCGGCAGATGACAATGACGTGGTGACCAGCGGCACGGTGCAGACGGACGACCACACCGTGAAGTGGGCCGACTGGCCTGAGGACAGCCCAGCCGACTGGCTGGCCGGGCTCACCAGTGGCACCCCCCAGTCGGGCAAGGTGATCGTCTGGGGCAACATACAGAGGGCGACCGCAGACGACACGACCCTGACGTATTACAAGCCGACCAAGCTGCCGAATCCCGTGGCCGTCATCTGTGAGCTGCCCACGGCCGGCACCACTGGTAAGTACCTATTCTCTAGCTCCATCCGGCCGGACCAACTGCTATGTCATGTCGCTAACACAGCATGAGGAAAGGGTACCTCGATACACTCTCCAAACGGTATGCTTAGCACAGCATGAGGAAAGGGTACCTCGATAAACTCTCCAAACGGTATGCTTATTCTGCGCTTCCATGACAAAATGTCGAAACGCAAAATATTGAATTGCAAAATATCGAACGGAAGATATCGCAAGACAAAATATGGAAGTCACAAAATATTGAAAGCGCAAAATATCGATAGGGCAGAATATCGAAATTGCAAAATATCGAATTGCAGAATATCGAATTGCAGAATATCGAATCGCGAAATATCGAATATTCAAAATATCGAAGTGCTGAATATCGAAGATGCATAATATCGAGTGGCAAAATATCGAACGCAAAATATCGAAGGACTAAATATCGAACGAATAATATCGAGTGGCAAAATATTGAAAGAAAAATATCGAAGTGGCAAAATATCGAAACCAAAATATATTTCTGCTTGATAAATGGTCACCACTGTATCGAAGCAGTATCTGATCTATCTGTCGTGGAATGCCCCAGTCCTCCCATGACAGTGTGCCTCAAATCAAAGTACAATGCAATGATCATTTCCCACTTACTATAGTGTAGAACAGTAACGTGCACCCTCTCCTCCCAATAAGGAACAATCGCATGGGCTGTCATGGTAACGGGGTATCGTATACCGCTAAGTTACGAAAGCGGGGGACCCGTCCCCGCGTCCCCCGTGGTGGCGCCGCCCATGCTGATGAGAGATGTTCAACCCCCAGCAGGTTAGCCTTTGATCTTATTTAACCTTGACCTATTTTACCTGACGTTACCGAATTGTGATCAAATGTAGATCACTGGGTTACCTACCCATAAAACTTTGGGTTCTCTAGATATATCATAAGAGCTAGTATGTATTGGGTCTTTTTATAGTTATACCCCCCTCCAATGCACGTTGACGGCTCCCTCCCCCTCCACTCCATCCCCTTCCCCAGGGCCAGTGGTAATAAATTATTTTGTGGAGCCCGCAGAAATCCACACAATTGTAGAATATTGCTTGTGGGACCCGCTCAAGCCATCCGAGCACTTCTTTAAAGCTTAATTAAAGTTTCAACCGTAAATATTTACTAGCTCAACCCACAATGCCATACTTGTAGCTGTTTCAGCAATAGGACCACAAGCAGGGGTGGAACTTCATATCTCTTGGGGAGAGCCCGAGCCTCCCCCCCCAATATTGTCAAAATTTTAACATTAGGCCTATGGCTTTGCATGGTAAGAACTGATTTAAAATTTATCAAATTAACATTAGAGCCCCCCCCCCTCCCCCGAGCGATTTCATAAAGTTCCGCTAGTGACCACAGGTCGAAACGCACCATAGGTACTGCCTTGCAGCAATGTAGCTACTGAGATAGTGGTGACATTCCAGGCTAGCTGTGCCATCCCGCTGTGTCACTAGGGAAATTATGACGCGATCTCAGCTATCGGTGAGGTGATTGGTCACTCGCTGCTTATCAACGCTGTGATTGGTCCTCCCAGCCGCTCCATTTGGCCTCGGCCAATCACAGTTTGCTCGGCTCTCGTCGGCTGGTTATCTCAGTAATGGGCCTTCCGACATCGAGAACATGACGTAAACATGGGGGCAGGTGGTCCGCATTTGTAATTCGGATTGTTAACTAAAGCTGCTGATGTCTACATTTCGCCTTGATATACCTGCTTGTGTCATATACGGAAGGGCAGTTATTCAAGAGAGGTTAGCCTAATTTATTTTAAGGGCAAAAAACATGACATCTACATTACGAAATTGAAATGTGCGTATTCATGCAAGGAGTGCGCGCATACCTATGGAAATTGGAAATGTCATGTGATGATGTGTCGTGGTACTGTACGAGTTGTAGGTACCTATTGGCTATTAGGTATAGGCTGGTACACTATACCTGTACTACATGGGAACTCAGAAGGCACCCGGCAGCAGTTACTTTTATTGTATGTAGGTGTGTGGAACAAAGTAGAAGCGACTACTGAGAGCCGATTTGGAGAAGAGGAAACATTAGCTAAGCGCGACAGCGTGTTCAATAGACTTGAGCGTGGTATCTGCAGGCTCTAGGTATTGGAGAATAAAGTCCCTGCAAGTACAGAACATGATATAGACCGTTAACTCTCACCACCAACAGCTGCTGCAGACAAAGAGGGCATTGGGTACTAACAAATATGGTAAGCCTAAGTAAACTGAGTGTCAAAGAGCTGCTATGGTATAAAGGAATTGATGGTTTTGCTTGCTATAACTCCTTAAAGGGAAATAATCACATTGTATTGTTTTAGCAACAATTTCTTAGGCTTCCGTTATAATATTACAATTATTTTATTTTATTTTAGTAATTAATAACATAATTCCCTCATTCAATGTTGTACGTTCTTACAAATTAAAAGCAAGTACATATAACATATACTTCTTTTGAAACTCATGAGCAGTGTTTTCCATCACTATTTGAAGCGCACCATATCTGGCGCCGGTATTTGAAATTTGTGCAACGCTGGACAATGTCCCTGAAACAAATCGGCAATCGCCGACAATAAACAGGCTGTCGTGGGTGGCCAAGTTGAGCTTCCGATTTAATTGCCAGTATTTAATTGCTTTTCGTTTCGCTTTTGTTTGGGGGAAATGATTTTTGTCATAATGATATAAACCATAGTGTTGCAGGTATACAGCCAGATACAAAGTTAAAGAAAACTTGTAATGCCGCAAATTTATGAAACAATTTCAAAAACAGTGCAAGCAAATACTTTGGCCGCCATAGGTGACCAAAGTAAACTGCCAATTTGGTTTCCTTGTTTATTCGAAACCTATCAAATGCATAGGATTGATGGTTATATTATCGAAACAAACAGGATCCAAAACATATTTTCCCCTCCATTGCGTAAGAAGCGATACAGAAAAAGCCCACAGTTTGATGAGATCCAAAAGTACTTTCAAGCAACTTGCAACTTGCAAGTACTGGTCATTTAAAGTGTGGAACGCTTATCAAATTTAATTTAAAATATAGTTCGGTATGAATATTTGTATGCAAAATGTGATGAATTTAGAACATGTTTTTGTTTCGTCTATCGATTTCAAGTCATAACACATTTTTGGTTGGAAAAGGTGATTATTTCCCTTCACACGCCAAAAGTCTTGAGAAAAAAACTTGCTTAAAGCAGGTTTTATTGTCAATCAATAGTATCATAGATTCGTGATGGCATTCAATCTACAAGCCATGACTACTTTGTTATTCTGATACGTTGATACACGTATAGTGAAAAGTACACTACTCATGTATCAACTTGTGCCCTTCAAGGGATCCGTCAGCCTCTGTTGTGGCCGAGGGTCAAAATGATGGAAAATTGTAATGCGTTTGGTTAGGCAATTATATTTCCGTATATATTATCCGTTATGCATCTGTATTCGATAGCAGTATCAAATTGAGACAGATGATGTTCTCCCAGCCAAACATTATCTGAAATTATTGTTTTTCTTACTTTCTTAATTAAACGCTGAGCAATTATATTTTGCAGTGCTGTCGATGATATGGAAACGATAGACGCACAGCAGGTAAATATTTGGCGGAGATGTAATATGGTGTTCTCTCACAGTTAAACGGTAACTGTCACAATTGCCGAGACATGGTCTTCATCTTTTGCTTACAGATCAGGCATGCACTCAATATACACAGATGTCTAGTCAAATTGCAAATTACTCCATCACTCCATATGGCTGGGCTCCATATGGGTTAGTCAGGACAATTGTTTGCAGCTGGGCTCATTGAAGCTTATAGCTGTAGACATGCAGCTAGACTAGGACCATTGGATGCACGATGGTGTCGGATGCAGCAAGCTTGTCTGCTCTCTCCGTGACCAGAAATGGCCTGACCTCAGGGAGGTTCCGTCACATGACATTCATTCACCCACCGGTGGGGGCCAGTGCCGAGACGGAGACCAAGCAGAGTGCTCGTGTTAGCGTGTCTCGGTCAGTTTGGGTCAGGTCAGGTGCCAGTATGCCGTTCTGATCCTTCTCCTAGCCGCCCCGCTGGTCCGGCGGGATGAATTGGCGCCCCGCGGTTTTTGGCAGAGTCCGTTATGACCCCGGCCGTGATTTTCTCCGAGGCCTCGATCACCTCCTCCCTCATCTCCGCGTGCAGCTGTGGCGTCGGCTTGGCCGTCGTTGTCGTTGTCGTTGTCGGTTTAGGCGGCGCGCGGGCGGGTACCAGCGCCTCTTCGATTCGCCTCCAGATCTCCACCGTGGCGCGCGGCCGGCTGTTGTTGGCCGTGCGGGCATCGTACAGCTGCAGTTTGGGCCGCATGCAGACGAAGTTGAGCTCCTTGCTGCACGGATCGTGCTGCCACAAGCCCGTCTCGTCCTCGAGATAGACGCACTTGCGGTTGGGGTCGTATTTATCGTGTTTGTCGAAGTTTTCGAAGGTCATGATGGCGCCGTCCGCCCACCGGTGGAAGCCATCGTCTGTATGTATCAGGCCCAGCCATATGGAGTTGCCTATCGACACGGAAAGAGAACATATAGGGACAAGAGCGAGATCATCAGTCTTTAAATATCTACTTGCCGATTAAAGCTGGTCTCGTCATCCTGATCAGCGATCCTGGGATATGCTAACCTGTTAAAAAAGCAAACTGCATGGATGAGTTGGCCTTGAAAATAGCATGAAAACACATACTCATTACGACCTGATCTGAAAACATACATAGTAGGTATATAATGCATAATGCATACAAAACTGCATACATATAGTGCAAAACATGAGTTAATGCATGATTGCCTATGACATGAGCACTTATCATTCACAAAGTCTTGGCCTCATGCTGAGCTAACCTGCGAGGTGAGACAGTCGACGGAGGACGTCGTTTTGACGTGAGTTGAAGATTGCCACGAACCGAGCGTCCATCTGCAGACAGTAAGAGCCAGCGTCGGTCCAGCTCATGACCAGCCCGGGTGAGGAGAAGTTGTAGCAGAATTCGCCGGCGCGGATCCAGTCAGGACCGCCGCATGTCTCCATGTGCGGTAACTTGCAGAGTGCTGGCTGACCTTTTCCCTTACCACCATGCTTTTTATTTTGCTTATCTCCTGCATCATCCGCGCTCCGCACGTTTCGCTTAAAGCTAGAATATTTATCGCGCTTTGGTCTTTTGTTCTTCCGCACGTTTCGCTTAGAGCTAGAATATTTGTCGCGCTTTGGTCTTTTATTCTTTAGTTTAATCTTAGTTGTAATTTTCGTTGTATCACCTCCCTCATCATCTTCTGCCTGCTTCTTTTTGCACGAAATACCACCTTGCCACTGTTTTGACATTAACAACTGTACACATCCAGTGTCGTTGCCTATCGGTGTCTTTTCATCAAGCCAGTTGGTGTAGTCAACATATGTGCGATCGCTCCAACGCCACCGTTCTTTGACTAGTTGTAAACCAATCCATGCGGTGATGTTACGGGTTGCTATCACAGCCGCAGCATTTTCATCTTCACTGTGGATACTGGCCAGGTGAGCAGACGGGTGGAGTTTACGACACAGACTTTCGGCAAGGTTAAAAGTGTCACTCATGTCTTCCGTCATCCGAAAACAAAAGTCCTTATGAGACACCCACTCATCCGGACAGTCCGACAGACATAGCCCTATCAGCGATAGTGCGATGGCTAGATGTAAGAGCAGTCTAATCGTTTCCACTTGTCGCAACCACATGACACTTTCTTGTCCACATGACTTTTTCCGTGGTTGGCCCCAAAATTGTCTGAGCGAAACATCGCCAATATGTTTGGCCATTTCGAGAGAAATTGTGTTTATCCATTGCAACGATAAGAAACATACGTTAAAGCAATAACAAATGCTATGAGTGATATGTCTTTCAATCGCAAATGCATGCAATACATCATATGACAGTGCAATTAAGTATCGCATTAATGACGGACTCGTGTTTTGTAAGGTAAAGGCCTACATTATTTTTAAGGCGGCCTCCAAGCATCCTCCAAGGATAAATCCCTTTCGGCCTCGTTTTGTAAAAATACATCAACTGGAGTTTTTAAAGTATTTGTTGCGTGACCTTCTTATTGGTCCTCCATGCGGAGAAATTTATTTACCTTGTCAGGTTAAATAAACTAGCGGTGCCAATCGGTGCGAACATTTTCGGAAATCCGAATTTGTCCGAACACCGATCGGTGTTCGGTCGGACATAAGCACATTTCTTTGGACANTCCACGGATATTCTTTGTACATTTTCGGCCGTAATTTCCCTAGATTTTGGGTACAGTTCTTCCGATCTACTTTCTTACGCGTGTCTGCTCGTGTGTCGTTTGCTGCGCCTATGCGACGAGATGAACTTACAGCCTTTCCGCGATTGTGGAAAATTTTCAGCGGAATATATTTAGTGCGGTGTAAACAGGCCTACTGATACAAAAGTGTTTGCGACCTTGAATGACCTTTCAAAAGGTCACTGACTAAACATTTCATCCTGGTCATCAAGAAGGGCCTAATATGACAAGATATTGAAGTAATTGGATTATAAAATGTATTAAACCCTTATTTTTCATTGTTCACCATATATTCATATTGGAATGTTAGCATTTGACCTGACATCAGGTCAAAAAATATTAAGACATCACCCTGAAACTTTCAAAACATATTTATTTGCATGTTTTCTCTTACATATATTCCGTTTTTTTAAACCCGCTGAAAATAATAAAAAACTTGTATCATTTTGTGAAAGAAAAAAAAAGAAAAAAATGATTTCAAATTTCAAAGCTTTGAAATTTCGAGATTGCCATCTGAAAGAACAATCAATTATCTACCGAAGTCTGTTTTCACTAACACTTCCCTTCGACACACAACTCTCCACGAGTGCTTAACCATGCACAGATTTTGTGTCAAAACGGCCTAGCACGCTCCCCTAAAAACTGTCTTGGACCCTCTCCTAATCAATAGATTTGGGAAAAACACACCATTCGATGTGCAATGAAATGTAAAGAAAAGTCAGCAAGTTTGAAGATTCTGTGTTACGTTATAAATGAACTGTACACGAAAAACCTCAAGGGGGCCGATTCGCCCCCCGCACAGTTAAGACCATAAATATGACTCAAAGGTATAAGCATAGTCCGAATGGTCATGGATCAGAGGTGTGGTTTCCTATCTCTTTGTGGGTGCCAGGGCAGTGGGCACCCACAAGTTGAAATGAGCACCCACAATAGTCTTTCGGCACCCACAATCCTGAAAATGTTTCAAAATGCCGCAAAAGGGACACTGTCCACTCAAAGTAAAATTTGATATGTTAAAGAACAGCCGAATTTGATAAGCCCATGAAGTCCCGTATTTTTAAAATGCGCGCCCAGTCGCCAAATTATCGCCGTTCAAGTTCATTTGTCTTCTCAGCCAATGAGGTCGACGAGTCCGCCACCACTACTTACCAAAATGATAGGCATGAAGGAAAGTTAATGTAATTTTTTTTTATTACTTTTACGAAGGGATTTTGATTTCCCAGCATTAATGAAGTTTTTCCCGACCGAGGTTTTTCTTTCTGATTGGTCCTCCGAATTCCGGAGAATACAAATGGGAGAAAGAGTCTGTTCACGTTTCCATGGGGCAACGACTCATGCGGCAGATGCGGATATTCAGTTAACAGGACCACATATGTATAAGCGCATCGTGGTCTCATTCATTGGAATAGCTCAGTGACGTTGGTCAGTTCAAGTTGATTCCCTTATCTGTGATTACAGTTAACTTGAGCAACGCTCCATGTACGTGCCATGGGAGCCGAGTTAGAGGGGGGGGTGTTCAAACACCCCCTCCCCCCAGTCGGGCGAAGGAATTGCAGAGGCCCAGTCGGGCGCGGGTTAATGGCAATTAAAAATCATAAGTGGTCCTTAGCTCTTGTTTAAGCCTGTTTTTGAGATATCATCCGGAGGAGGCAGTGTCCCTTTAAGTAAAATAAATAATATAAATTTGCATGGTCCAGATTTCGCTAATCGCCAAATGTGAAATGTTATGACTTAAATTCGATTGAACAATAGGTATTTATCTAGGTTTTTATGCCAAGCATTGGATTGAAATATTTTTAGCTGTTATGAGATTAGGCGTAGAGCCGCGGGGGGGGGGGCAAACTGCACCCAACAAATTTCGTATTTATAACATACGCCTATGCCACGTTGCCTAGGAAAGAATGACTTCCAAAATGCATTCTGGCCCCCCCCCCCAACTTGAAATGAGTTCCCACGCCCCTGGTTATGAGCGTACTTTTCCTTTCGGTATGTTACATAATAAACTGTATCATGGTTAACTCCACTATACTTATCGTCGTGTTCAGACCAGGCTTGGTCAATAAGGCTTATCTCAGGGTCGAGTGCCTCTGCCGTTTGCTCTCTGCAGTCAGCATCTGTCTGCAGCTCAGAAGAGAGACATGGTGTTTCAGCAGCCAGCGGAGCAGTAGAGTGGAGTCAGAACCAAGACTGCTGCACGGACGTCGGAAAACAGCGGTAACTCCACGTCCTGCGGCCAGCTAACCAGAGGTAACGCTTTGGGAACTCTTCAAAGTGAGTATCTGGGAGACTCGGCTCAGAATTTCTCTGGTGGCTCAAACTGTCATGCATTCGACAGCCAGACAAACAAGTCGATCGGATATTTACCCAGTAAAACTGTTAAGAAACCAGTCAACCAGTCTTTGAAGAGTGTTGTTCATAAAGCTAAAAGGAGTCTCACGAGCATGCAAGCGAAAAACGCGACCAACCAGTCTGTGGAGAACACGACTAGCGAACCGTTGGAGAGCACAACCAGCCACTCTTCTGAGAGTTCCAAAAGCCTGTCTGTTGAGAATCCAAGGGAGCCAGCCTGTTGAGAGTCCAATGAGCAATGTCTGCGGAGAGTCACAGCAACCAGCCTGAAGAGAACGCGGCCAGCCAACCTGTGGAGCCGGCAATCAGTTTCCGTGGTGAACTTTGTGATTGCAATGTTTGGCCCCCTCGCTGAACTGAGGCATGAAACTTCGTGGTCAACAGTAACCATCCGTTTCACCTAGGCCCCCGCTGGATTTCTAACGGCCTGGAAGAGCGCGGAGAGAGCGTTGTTCTGGCTGCCGGCTGAGCCGCTTGTGGCGAGGCCTGCAGGCCAGCCACGTTGTTGCCGCTGACGAGGTGTCCCGACCTGCTCCCCGGTCGGCAGGCTGTCGGTGCTGCACTACAATCACTCAGGCAGCAGTGCCGAGGGTCTTGACGACCTGGATCACCTCGATGGCAGGCAAAGCACATCTGACACCGATGTGATGATGGAGCTCGGCCCCTGTCGCTGGCTGGAGACTGGGAGCCAGGGAAGCAAGCCCGTATCGGCAGATCCTGTCTCAGACTGCTGCGCGGAGTCATCGCCGCTGCTGCTGGCTGTGCCCAGCGCAAGTCCAGGCTTTGTCTTACTCTTAGTAGAACCAACGGCCGAATGTCACCACAAAGATCGGCGGCAGTTCTCGGCTGAACCTCTCCGTCAGCTGGTAGAGGATTGGTGCAGGGTCAGGCACGGTCCAGACGTCAAAATCGACACAGCAGGCCCGGCAGTCAACGTTAGCCGGAAGGGTCAAAAGGACGGTGGTGTTGACTGGGTCCCCTGCCTCCGAATGCCGGTGTGGCCATCCGAAGAGTTCCGCAGTCGCCAGCGAGTGACCGACTTCCCGCCGGCGGAGGCGCGGGAGGACATCTGCCGGTTCGGCGTGCATCTGGTTCCCACCGGGCGCCCCGGCAGTCCCAATCAGCTGAGCGAGTTTCGCCTGTCGTTCTCCCGCGCTGAGTTGGTGGCTGGATGGCACCTGTTCCCCACCGTCCGAGTAGCGGTGCAGGGTCTGAAAAACGTCAAGAACATCATGAAGGAAAGCGGGACCGTGAAAATGAAGTCGTATCACATCAAGACGGCGGCACTCTGGCTGTGTCAGGACACGCCCAGAGAAAGTTGGACCAGCCCTACCGAGGCGATGCGAATGATCCTCAACAAGCTGGAGGAAGCCGTCGACGCTGGCACACTGCCCTGCTTCTTCTGGACGGAAATAAACCTCCTGGCGGAGTTCACCGCAGAAGATCTTGAGGCTATGAGGCGCACACTCGGGGAGATGAGAACAAACATGCTGCGGCACCTGCTGTCATGGTTTGGCACCTGCTTCGATCTGAAGACGTGGCTAGGGTATTGCGCTACGTCGATCTCAGAGATTCGCCAACTGCTTTCAGAGAACCTGCCGCAGCCCCCAAAGGATGCCAAGCCACCGTCAAACAACGGCCAGCCATCATCGACGAGTCAACAGCTGTCCTCAGAGAGTCAGAAGCCGTCCCCCACAGCAGTCAGAACCGTCCTCAACAGTCAACAGCGTTCCTCACAGTCAAACAACCGTCCTCAGAACGTCAACAGCCTCCTCAGCACATCAACAGCCGTCCTCAGAGAGTCAGCAGCCGTCCTCAGACAGTCAACAGCTGTCCTCAGACAGTCAACAGCCGTCCTCAGACAGTCAGCAGCCGTCCTCAGACAGTCAACAGCCGTTCTCAGACAGTCAGCAGCATTCATCAGACAGTCAGCAGCCGTCCTCAGACAGTCAACAGCCGTCCTCACAGAGTCAGAAGCAGCCCAGACAGTCATAACCACCCAGAGAGTCAGAAGCCGCTCGAGAGTCAGAAAGCATCCCTCAGAGAGTCAGAAGCCGTCCTCATGAGTCAGCAACCGTTCATACTGTCAAACGGCGTCCTCGAGGACAGTCAAACAGCCTCCTCAGAGAGTCCAAAGCCGTCCTCAAGTTGATCAGCAACCGTCCTCATACTGTCAACAACGTCCTCAGCACACAGCACGTCCTCAGAGATGTGACAGCCGTCCTCCGACATCAAGCAAGCCGGTCCTCAACAGTCCAGAAGCCGCTACAGAAGTCCAGAACCGTCCTCAGAGGTCAATCAGCCGCCTCACAGAGTCAGCAGCCGTCCCAGAAGAGTCAAAGCCGTCCCTAGAGAGTCCAGAAGCCGTCCTCGAGAGTCAGAGCCCTCCTCAGAGAATCGAACAGCCGTCCTCAGAGATCAGAGCCGTCTCAGAGAGTCGATCACAGCCCGTCTCAGAGAGTCAGCAGCCGCCTCAAGAGAGCGACAGCCTCCTCAGAGAGTCGATCAGCCGCCTCAATGAGTCCAGGAGCTTCCCAGACAGTCCAACAGCCGTCCCTCAGAGAGTCAAAAGCCGTCTCTAAGAGTCAACAACCGTCTCAAGACAGTCCAGTAGCCTTTGCCGTCCTCTAGAGATCAGGAGCTTGTCCTGCTAACAGATAAGGAGCGTGCCTCAGTGAGTCAGCAAACCGCCCTCTAGACTGTTCAACAGCCGTCCTCAGACAGTCAACAGCCGTCCTCAGACAGTCAACAGCCGTCCTCAGACAGTAAACAGCCGTCCCCAGAGAGTGGACAGCCGCCCTCAGACTGTCAACGGCCGTCCTCAGACAATCAGCAGCCGTCCTCAGACAGTCAACAGCCGCCCTCAGACAGTCAACAGCTGTCCTCAAGAAGTCAGCAGCCGTCCTCAGACAGTCAACAGCCGTCCTCAGACAGTCAACAGCCGTCCTCAGACAGTCAACAGCCGCCCTCACAGAGTCAGCAGCCACCCTCACAAAGTCAGCAGATGAAAGCCACGATTCGTTTGCTCCGGCTTTTCACGGCACGACATCTGATCATGGGGGCTGTGATGCAGGGCATCAGAAAACGACGAAGTGCTCCCTACCGGCGCATCAGCCGAAGAGAAAAACTCGGATCGTCTCCGCGCATTCTGACAAACCTGGAGCTAGATTGCCAACTCCACGCTTCGTCAGGTGTGTATGACATGCGACGCATACTTCTACAGGCGATGCTTGTGGCCCCAGATGACCTGGTCGGTGGTGCACGACTCACATCACATGGCGGCGGCATCTACACCTGGGACGCAGAGCCGCTGCTGGCCCTTCTCACTGACTCGGACATGCAGTCACTGCTTGGAGACCCCGCAGCGGTGGGGTCCTGGGTCCGGCAGCAGCTGCGCCGGCCTCCAGCGGAGCGGCCGGATGGACTGACCGCCGAGCTGGACACACCTCGGGGACGGGTTGACCTGCTTCTCAACTCAAATCTTCTAGTGCAGGCATGCAGGGAGACTGGGACACTTACCGGTCTGACCATGAAGAACACAGCCAGCAGACCGGGGAAGAACACAACCAGCCAGCCTGTGGAAAGCACCACCAGCCTGACCGTGAAGAGCACAGCCAGCCAACGGGCGGAGAACACATCTCACCAGCCTGTGAAGAATACCACCAGTCAGACCGTGAAGAGCACAGCCAGCCAACGGGCGGAGAACACATCTCACCAGCCTGTGAAGAATACCACCAGTCAGACCGTGAAGAGCAAAGACAGCCAACCGGTGGAGAACACAACTAACAAGCCTGTAGAGAACAACACCAGCCAGAACGTGACAGCCAACCAGACTGCCAAACCCTTCTGGGCGATGGAGATGGAGAGGTGGAATAAGCGAAAAGGAGGGGGAGAACAACTTCAACCCTTCGAACGAATCAGGCGTGAGCTGGAAAGTGACTACAGGTGCGATATGGAAAAGAGACTCCGCCGATCACCGAACATCGACGGAGAGATGGCCGCCATCATCGCCAAGAACTGGAAGCTGGCAATCGAGCTACTGTTGTCTGGCACCGAACTGCGGACCAAGTACGACGCCCTGGTCCACACCCTGCCTGACAGGTGGCAGATGAGAAAATACCCCTACGGCGACAACTACTAAAGGTCAGATATGCGGTCAGAGCACTCTGTTCGTGACGTGCAATGTAAGCGCGTCGTGCGTCTGCGGTTACTGGTGGATAAACTACTTTTGACTACAAACGTCAATGATAGGGGAGATAGCCCTGGTTGGGCCACCCAGCATTTTTTTTAACAGCAGCTTATTGCAGCTTTCAGGCTTGCGTCCCCGTTATTGGTAATATCCGCTGTTATGTTTGCCTGTTGATGGTCATGCTGTACACAGAAACATATGACGTGTTCACTCTTCAAGGAGCAGGAAATAATCGTCCTTCGCCGTTTAAGGCGTCTTACTGGTTGTATTCTTGTTCAAATCTTGTTACAGGGTCTGCTGACTTTCGGCGGTTCTCCAAACTGGCGCGACGGACTTCGTCGATAACTGTCAGCTGCATAATTCGTCATCGGCCGACCAACCCCCAGCCCAGCCCAGCCCAGCCCAGGTCCAGGAGCACGGACCAGCACGTACCAGGATTTTGCTCAGAGGCCAGTCGGAAAAAATCAAAATTTTATCATAAAAATATCATTCTATCTAGTTATAAGATCAACATTTTTGCTCCCAGCCATATGTTCGCCTGACCGGGGGGATAGGTCGGGTTTTCGAGAATTCATCTATTCTAGTGGTGAATTATGTTCGCCTCAAGGGGGGGGGGGGGCAATTTGCCCCGCCGTCCCGACCCCCCCTTGGCTACGTCCCTGCCAGGAGCACGAAGCCGGGCCCAGACGCAGGCCTCAGTAGAATTATTAATTTTAGTGCACATGCCCGGTCCGATCCATTAAGATTAAGAGACTGTCACACCCTAAACATTACATTTGAGTTTAGACACCATGATTGGAATGCCATAAAATTAGGAAGGTTAAAACAACCACAGAAGTCGAATCAAAAATAAATTTGAGCTTTGTCTTGACAATTATAACGAATAAGTCCCTATAGTGTATTCCAATAGAGACTTAAAGCCGTTGACGTCATCTTTTTTACCAAATGTTGATGATACTGATAGTCGACTTGTTTTAGGGTGATCCTTGGAGATTTGCACCAATATTCCAGTACTTGTTTCGCTCGCACTACAAGCTCAGAGTTTCGCAGCAGTTGGCCGCAGGGACCGCTATATAGTAAACCAGGCCGTCAGGGACCGCTATATAGTGAACCAGGCCGTCAGGGACCGCTATAAAGTGAACCAGGCCGTCAGGGACCGCTATATAGTGAACCAGGCCGTCAGGGACCGCTATATAGTGTAACCAGCCGTAGGACGCTATATAGTGGAAACCAAAGTCCGGTCAGGGACCGCTATATAGGAACCAGCCCGTAGGGACCCGCTATATATGAAACCAGGCCGTCAGGGACCGCTATATATAGTGAAACCAGGCCGTCAAGGGACCTGCTATATAGTTGAACCTAGGCCGTCTGAACCGCTATTAGTGAACCGAGGTGTTTATCATACAATGTATTTGTTGTATTTATGAATAAATACACATTAGCGTAAATAAGACTATTAAATAATAAACTGTACTATGTGCTGCCGAACGTAATACACCTGTCTGGCTCACTAGCAGTGCCTGGCGACCAACTGCTGCGACAAATCCAGCTGATAGTGGGCTCGCCCGTGGGACTTGGCTCGCACGTGTTTCGTTTCTCGAGCGCTGGGTGGATCAGTGATGGTTGTGTGCCCTAAGTGGTTCTACAAGGTCGAATAAAATGTGTAAACGAAGCCAAGCATTTTATGTATGGTATGTGGAGCTGTCAGCGAAGCAGCGTGTAGCTATATAAAAATACATAGGGGGACGCTCCCATTCACCGACATAGGGATAGCAGTAGGACAAAGTCGGGTTTTTAGATAAGGTGAAGAGGGCAATATAAGGATATACCTATCTATGTGTCATTACACTGCACACTGTTGCTATTTGCTTTCAGAGCGGCCAAAACATAATAACTTGCACAGTATGGGTAGTGGGTACTATATCAGTTGCTGGCACTAGGTCCACAGGATCAATTTTTCGACGCGTCACTTTTGATCCAGCCCAATAGTCAAGGTATGGGGGAAAATGATCGATTTCAAATGGCAATTATGAAGCACTGGACACTGTGAACAGTAGTGATGGGATGAATGGCACATGAATCTTTGCATTGCGGCTCATAGTTGAGTTTCAGCCACCCATATATGTAATAATTATCTTGGAAATTAATGCAATTTAGCTTTAAAAGTGCATAATTTTTTTGATCACTTGGTTCACCTGAATCAATTTTTGACTATATCGCCCCGGCACCGCCCTCGCCTACCAGTGCCGCTCCCTCTCCCGCCGCCGCCGCCTCCCTGTGAAACCGCTCGGAGCTCCCTGTCCGGACCCCTGTCCCCTTGCGTCCGTCCTCAAACCGCGGCAAGTGGCCGAGGCGAGAGTCGCTGCATGCCGGACTTAACAGCTCTCACCGGCCCCGCCACCACCGCCGTCGCCGCGAGCTGGTGTACTGAACGGCGTCTCGGACGGCAAGCCCTCGCCGACGGCTGAAGTTTACAGACCGGGAGCTGCAGGTGGCCATCATGAAGCCCTGGAGAGGGAGACTGATGACTCACCGCGCGGAGCAGGCGCACCCGCCCGAGTCCTACGTGAGGACACCGTACCGGTGTGCCCGTGGAACCGGCCGGTGACATCACATACCGATGTCGTGTAGTCACCACTACGGCGGCGTCCACCCACTCTGCCACTACGCGTCAGACTGTACAACGTCGGCAGGACCACTGTTCCACTACGATGACGTCGCGTCAGCGTGTGGGCGAGCGATGTGCTGGAGACGATCTCACCGTTAAGGAATGGCTACATCTTCTTTCCTACACATGCAGGAGGATCTGGCTGCCAGGTGCGGGCGCCGTAGTCCACCTGCCGGCCCGACCGCAATACGGCAAGCGGCGCGGCAGACCGGCAGCCCGCAGTCGGCGCCGTCCATCCTGAAGCCGCGCCGTTCCTGTGCTGAGTGAGGCTGCGATCCGTGTAATGCATGTACCAGTTCAATATTTCAAGAGTTTTTGTTTTTGTTTATGGCTGCAGAACTTCAACCTAGCACAAACATGTCTTCGATGTTAATACACAATTTTTGACTCATGAATGAAAATCACTGAATCAAAATATTGATGCAGTAGCAGAACCGGTGAATAATTAGAGAGAAAAAATCATAATAATTTAATGTAATAACAATGCAAAATTAGTTTAAATTACTACGAAAATATAAACTTGAATATTTCAAAAGGAATCTTGAGAAAAAGACAGAAACATATTTGATGTAAGTTGCCACTTGAAGATGACGTCTCAATCTTCCCAGAAAAAAAGTAAAAAAAACTTACGCATACAGTTCGAGTTGTGACCCATATGCATGGAGTAAACAGTTGTGTGTTAGATGGTATGATTATTTTTGTGAACTGGCCATTTTCCATTAGGACTAAGTGTCTTTAGTGAAATGTTGTCAATAACTGCATCAATATTTTGATCCTTAAGTACAGTGCCTATGACAAGCTCCGCCCACTTTGCATAAAAAAATTGATGCGTCAGATCCTGAGGATCTAGTGCCAGCAACTGATATTGCCAAAAAAGGACACAATCGAAAGTACTTGAGCTGGCAAATCATGATGTCAGTAATGATTTATTAGTAAAGCATGCATGGCATGAAGCAGACGGAGCGAGTTATTGCATTTGCGCCCGTCAAAGGACAGGCATTGTTGTTTGCTGCAATAGTAAAGGAATACTTATAATTGCACCTTCCTGTGACTTTTAGTTATTTTTCGTTCTGATTCTGACAAGATCGTTGTGAGAATAATTTAAATTTGAGCTGAGATGAATCTGAAATCAAAGCACGTCCAGCCGACATTTATTTTTGTTGATTTCTGAAAGGTTAAAGTTTTTTAGTAATGTTTACCATATGCCGAGCAATGTAAAAAGCATTAGCGCGTGGAGTGTGATATTTTCCGCATACCGCATCTCGGCGTTTTTCAAAATTACTGCACTCGCTTCGCTCGTGCAGTAATTTCAAAAAACGCCTCGATCACTACAGCATCGTCAGTACATAGCGTAGCAACGGGGGGCCTGGGGGCCATGCCCCCCCGACTTTTCAGGCTGGCGGGGCCAGCAATGTTAATCTGCTCCCCCCCACACACTTTTTAAAGAATTTCTCCTCCTCCGGTAACTTATTATATTTGTTTCGATATGAATGCTTTTAAAGTTGTGAAAATAATATATGAATGTGACTACTCGAGAAAAGATAACAATGGTTAAATAGCTTGAAGCCAGTTCAAAATCCAGCCTTATTCACCGTACAAAACTGAAAAAAAATCGCGCCGCTTTTTTAAGTTGGAATCCAATAATAGTAAACTAGTTCTCACTTTTGAATGACTTTTGGACTTTTATCTCACTAAAATGATAATGATTCCATGTAGAATGCCTTTAAAGTCAGAATAATAAGTAATTACAACTTCACAAACCATCAGCCGAGGAACGGTGACGGGGGGCGGGGGGCATGATCGCGCAGCTTTTAGACGGGGCGGATAATGTTTAACTGCCCCCTCACTTTGAGCAAGCTAATCCATCTCTTTTTGTTTTGTTTTAGTCTGATATAACTTGCCAGTTGTGAGAATAAACTACAGGTGTCCAAGAATTACCCGAACATTTGCTATTTGACGTCTTAACGAATACAAAGACGAAATTATAATTGGCTTCCTTTTACCAACATAGCACCTAAAACAGCAATGTATGACTTATTCAGTTTGGCATATCGACGGCTATATTAGTCAGCACAACCGGAGAAATGCTACCCCGCCTTTAGCTGTTGCACAAGTCCAATGATGCTCTGTGACAGGCTTTCTCTTGATTAATATTTTGTTGAAATGATGCCCCGAATATTTTCAATTGGATTGGATTGTGACGTAGCCGATGTCCTGGTTAGTGCGCGGTGGACCAGCATTTTGCGCGTGATAGGTGGCGCTGTTAGCCGCCATTACGCCGTATCATTCCTCTTTGGCACCGGATGCAGTCTTGGTTTTGGGTCGCGACCGCTTGCCTGACCAGTCGTCTCCCACTTTCACGCTTCAACCCACTGGCAAAATTTTGGGTGCGACTGGATATCAAACTATTGCACCGCACTGTTTTTGAGCTGCTCCAGCAAAACTCAGTTGCCAAACAGCTCTTGTTGCGGAACCCAGAGGTGACTCATTTGCCCAAAGTTGCGTTAGCGATGGGCGAAAACCGAAAACAACCACAGCACGCTGACCTACAATAGCAACTCCCACCCCCACCGGGCCACGACCAGACCTTGGGAGGTTGGTGTTCAAGGTCGAGGTTTGAGAAGTATTTAATAAAAATTTGACAACCGAAGCTTCGGTCGGGTGACAGTGCAGTGAGATATTACTTTAATTTCAGATGTTCGGGGTAATTCTGGGACACCCTTATGTACTAAATTATTCACGACTCGCGTAGGAAGGGGACAGGCATATGCCCCACTCTAGCCTGGGGTCCAAAACAATAAGAACCTCGCCTCCTCAGTTTTGAGCCATTTTACCCTTTTCATCACTTGTATTGTTCGGGATTTAATCCTCGCCCTACGGAACTTTCACTTCGCCCTACGGAGGGGGGGGTGGCTGACAGCCACCATGCTAAACTTCCAAAACCAAAAGCAAGATAGAGCCTACACGAAAAAAAAACAGCATGTTGCTTGTCTATGCGCATAAACTCTGAACTGGTTTATCCAATTTTGATGCTCAGGCAATAGCGCTGACCTCCAAGTTCAATGATACCTCCCTAAGTTCAAGGTGACCTCCCAGGTCTATAAGATCGATCTACGCCACAAAATAGTGAGTTTGCCAGACCGTCGTAATTATTAAATATTAACATAAAATGATGTGGTTAGCGTTAAGCCTTGTTGGTCGTTGAATTAGCATATCTGACCATATATCAACTTTTAGCCTGGGTTAGATAATAACCTCTTAGTCACGGACATCCAACATAGAGGATTATCTATGGGCGATTAGGATTTAGCAAACCTCGACTCCGAATCACGTCCAGAATGCGATCCAACGAAAACCTCAAAAATTGGGAAAATGATAAAATGAAAATAAAAAGGGCATGTTCCTTAGATCAGTTTTGTCTAACAAAATATAAAATGAAGTTGTTTGTATCTGGCCAAACAAAACATTGATAGTAATAATAATAAAATAATAATAATAATAATAATAATTAAAAAATAACATAAGTATTTTTTCACTACTTCAGTCAAAAATAGAGATATTGCTTTTAAATTTTGTTTTGGTATTGCTTATAATCAGTTCTCAGTTCTCTCACACGTATTCTGTTTTTTTAAACATCATTGACAACTTCGATTTTGTAGTGATACAAAACTGTTTTGACTCTTTGGGGGTCAAAAACACATAGTTTTGGATTTCCGAAATAACCATGTTAGAGAAAATATGATTTTATGTTATTTCCGTTTTCCATTTGCTATATTGCTGCAAAACTCATTTTTCTATGATTTTTTTCCTCAAATAATTGTCGTTTTTTACAAACATGACGTCACTAAACATTAATTATCTCCAAAACTTTACTCGACCAGTGTCAAAAATGAATTTAGATCAGCATACGATATAATGGTTGTAAAAACTCAGCTACGTAAATTTCAGAGAGATGTGATTTATTTGTAAAAATGATTAAATTAAAAACCTTAGGGGTCTGTCACCCCCTGATAGGGCCCCGAGGTTAATATTTCTAAAGTTGAGAGGAATAACGATAATTTTCATAACCACACAATGATATAACAAACAAGCAGTACTTAAGAACCGGGCGTAGGTAGGGAGGCCAGGGCCCCGCGTTTAGGTCGAGGGACGCTAAACAATTATTAATCTGCCACCCCACTTTTTGAAGCGGTGCCTTCCCTCTTACATCGCTGATGTTATTCGGTTCTATTCTGTCCACTGCCATATTAGTTATGATACACCTTAAATGCAACCAGTCATATCAAAGCTTGTAGAAGTATAACTAGCAACCTAAACCAGGGGACGAAGGCCCGTTTTTTAGACAGGGGCCCAACGACAATTTAAAACCGCTCCCCCTACTTTTTGGTTTAAAATATCCGTCCGCCAGAGTGAAGTCCCCACTCCGCCGCGCAGCTCAACGGTGAGAGGCTTTAGAACTAATATCTGCCCCCCCTCCGTCAACGTGGTTTCGAGTCCTTAGGCGCTCCGAATATTTAGGTACCTAATAGGGATTGGCCTGTGGCAGATTTGCAGCGGCCGCATTCTAGGTTAGACATTGCCAGTGTTGTGCTATTCGGGACAATGCCGAATAACCAAAATCAGCTATCATACTTAAAAAGCCAGTCAAGGTCAAAAATATAGATATGCTTTTGATTTTGGTTAATTATTGTTCATACTTCGTTTCTATGATAATATGTATTTCAGTTGTTAATCGTGTTTAAAGACCTATAGATTTTTCGATTTTTTCTTGCCACATTTTTTTTAAACATATTTAAAAAACAAAAAATATTTAATGGAAAACCAAGGTATAATGGGACGACTGTTACCCAAAATGAATAACATAGCAAATTATTATTTTTTGACTTAACATATAGCTCCCTAAGGGTTGTTAACCGATATTGGTTTTTCTCCGAAAACACGATTTTTTTTCCCCGAAAATTGCAATTTTTTAACTTAATACCAATTATAGGTGACGCGTCCAAATAAAACGGATAAAAAAATGGGGTCCCTTTTGCACAAAAAGTTTGCCCACGGCGTAGAGATCCACCAGTGGCTGCCCCCCCCCCCACACTTTTCAAAACGTTCCTACGCCTATGTTCAGTAATGCTTATAACCCTTTTCCTTGCGGGCGCCCAGAATTACGTTAGCATGCGGGGGCAGATTCTGCCCCCTCCAGAGATCTCAAGAACTGCGTGGCCGATTTCGATGAGACGGTTATCATGTGATTTGTCGTGACAAGATTTTTCACCCATACATTTTCTTTTTGGTCAAAAATGAGGGGCCAGGGGGCAAAAAATACTTAACTTCTGGAGTTTTTTGAAAGGTCATTGCGACCATGTGATTCCACCGATTTCAATACCCGAAACATTTTTGAGCTTCCAATGTAATGGTGTTCAATATATGAAAAGGGAAAGTACGAAAACTAAAAATCATAGATGTACTCAGACAGGGAAGAAAAATGGGGGATTTTCTGATAACAAATATGTGATGTTCGTGATTGTTTGAGACTATATGAACGTCACATGTGGGCTTTGTTGCTGTAATTTGCTAAATTTAATATATTGCGCTTAGGCATATCCAGGTAAACAACTTGGGGGGCACCATGAGCGGAACGCCTTTTATCATCTTATTAATTTGAAGTTGGACCTAATTTGATGGAAAATATCGCCTCCCATTTTATGTACCTGAGTGCGCCTCTGCACCAGAATATGTATAATCTAAGTTTGTATGATGTATATAGAAGTGACATTGTTTCTGACGCTTTTATTTCACCTCAAACTACGAGGGAAGTATGTGCCGCACAACCGCATCCGTAACGACATCCAAAAACATAATACTGGAGCCGCCTCTGCAAAACCATTTTTTTCTTCTAAATTTTGGCACAACACGCGTCATTCAACTAAAGGAAAAGTCCTAAATTTTCAAGACGCTAAACGTTTCAGAAGCGGCATGCGAAAAACTACCGGGGGGCAGAATCTGCCACCCGCAAGGAAAAAGGTTTTAATTTATTTAATATCAGTTTGAGGGTTATAGTTATCCGATAGGCATCTTGATTTAATGAGAGGAAATTCACAGTAAAACTATAAGAAAAAGTGGGCAATTTTTTCACAGTGCGGCGTTTTCCACCAAATTTGAACAACCCTAGGACATTGCTCCTGTGTACCACTCATCGCGACATAAAGCAGACTGACGAAGCGGGCGGGGAGGGGGGGGGGAGAAGAGAGCAGCTTTAGTCAACACCTCACCGGACGGTCTCACGGCTCTTTAGCATCCTGTCATCAGATGATCCGATCCCATGTCGCCGCAATGTCCGGCAGGCGGCTGTATGACGCGTCGGCGTCACATCATCATCCGCTGACGCCAGGCGACACACCAGCATTGCAGAGGTGGCGCCGTGGAACGCGCCTCGTCCCGCCGCTCTCACGTTAGTCATGTGATTGAGCTGGCGATAGCAGCGCAGAGACCAGGCCGGCTGAGCTGAGCGTGTTTCTCGCCTCGCAGCTGAGTTACCGGCCTCGAGGGACAGCTCTCCCCGACAGCCGAGCCGCGCGCAAAAACGCCGTCCGCGCGCCGCGCGCGCAGATAGTGTTACACCTTTTTCGGCATCCTGCACCGCTCTCCGATCTGGGCAGGACGGGGTAAAAAGCGTCCGGAGCGGGCGATTAATGTTCACCTCTGGAGGGGCGCCGCCGCGGCCGGCCGCCAGTGGAGCTTCACTGAGCCGGCCAGCCGTGGGATCGCCGCGGGGGCGACTGAGTATCAGTCAACTGACTGCATTCAGTCGCAGTCTCAGTCCGGGGACGGACTGAGACTGCAGTCAGCCGACTGGGAGGGCCAGCTGGCGCTGCCCCGGGCGTCCACTCGGATGCATTCTAGCACGTGCTGGCCGTTCGTAATTGTCGGGTACTCTATATGGAGGTACAACCCGCAAACACATGTCCGGCACTGTGGCTGCCAGCTATAAGCCCGTGTTCGCCTGTGTTGGCTGGAGGGGTATGCAATGATAAATACCGCTCAGTATTAGGGCCATTACTAACCGGAGACCACTGGCATTGTGCTGGTGGGAGCCGGCCAGCGCCGCAGGCTGTTCCCGGCAGGAATTAGGCTGCATTAAAAAGNCAATCACTTGCCAGTAGGCCCCTACTTCCCAAAATCTTATGGAAAACTCGAGGATTGGGTCCATATTTTGGGTGCCTTAATTTAAGCATTTTTTGATTTTTTTGCAAAATTTGAGCACAGGTCAGCAGATTGTCCCCCCCTCTCAGCGGCCAGAGTGCCCTTCAGGCGGCAGGTGTCCTTCCAGCGGCCGTAGTGCCCTTAGACGCACAGGGGCCTCTCAGGCTGTCAGAGTGCCCATCAGGGCGGCCAGGATGCCCCACCTCGGAGGCCAGAGGTGCCTCTCAAGCGGCCACCGGTGCCCCATTCAAGGCGGCGCAGAGTGTCCATCAGGCGGCCAGTGTCCATCAGGACCAGCAGTGCCCCTTCCGGCGGCAGGTGCCCCCTAGACCCAGGATGCCCCCTCAGGACGGACAGGGTGCCCCTTACAGCGGCCGAGACGGTTGCCCCTCAGACCCTTGCCAGGCCGCACCTCAGCCGGCCAGAGGCCCCTCAGGCGGCAGAGGAGTACCCTTCAGCGGTCGGAGTGCCCCTCAGACGGCTAGGTTCCCATCGGCGCCAGGGTGCCTCTCACGGACCGTTGCCTCTTTCAGCGGGCCAGAGGGCCCTTCTTCAGGCTGTCAGTGCCCATCAAGGCGGCAGTAGTTGCCCCTCTCGACGGCCAGGTGCCCCTCAGACGGCCAGGGTGCCCCTCCGGCGGCCAGCTTGCCCCCAGCGGCAAGTGCCCCTCAGACGCCACGGTGCCTCAGCGGCCAGAGGGCCGCCTCGGCAGGCAGAGTACCCCTTCAGGCGGTCGGGTGCCCCCCTCCGGCCGGGCCAGGGTTCTCTCCAGCGGCCGTGAGTGCCTTCAGGCGACCCAGAGGGCCCCTCGGGCTGTCAGGTGCCCCCTAGACGACAGTTAGTCATACCCTCATCAAAGTTGGTCAGAGTTGCTCTTGGACGGCCAGAGTTGGCCTCAAGTGACCCCTCAGGGGTCAGAGTGTGCCTCGCGCCAGGTTCCCCTTCGACTGACAAAGAGTGCCCTCAGCGGCCCAGAGTGCCCCTCAAGTCGAGGCAAGGGGGCATGACCCCCTGGCCCTCCTCCTGATCAGCCACTTGCTGCACGCCCACTGTCTCATCGGCCCCAAGGGGTAGTGCCCAATCGCAAGGTGGGCTGGCGATCCAGTGTAACCAGTATGACGTCACCGCCGTGTAAAAATTAAATTCAGAGAGGCGTACTGTCGGGTATTGCCACTTTCTGCGGGCGGAGCAGCCTACCTGTTTATATAGCCTTGGCTGGTAGTAAATAAAGCAGTATGTAAAGAGTATTTATAGCTATGAAGATGCTAAAGATAGTTTTCCGTCTATTATTTGCATAATAAATTACATATCGAGTTTCAGGGGCGTGTTCAGGCATAGAAAAAGGGGAGGGGTGCCTGGCATGGTGATGACGATATGCCAGCGATTACGGCGCAATAGACTACTAGTTGAGAATGATATATGCACATATGAGGCCAGGAGAGAGAATGAAGTCCTTTTTGTGCAGAGGTGCGCTCAGGAATAAAATGGGGGTCATATTAATGCAAGGAAACTGAGATTCGTGGACCTACAATGACATAGCTTACTGCAGTTGTCTGATGAAACACGTACCAGAGGGTACTCTATGAAGCAATACATAATAATAGGCGAGTCGTAGGGTAAAAAAGGGTGTATCCAATGTAAATTTAAGTTAAAAATGAAATAGTCCAGCTGACTAGATAGTATTATGATAGCGAGAAATATACATATCGAAAGGTATTGTGCCTCCCCAATTGGGATCCTGGGCACGCCTCTGTTGAAGTGCAACATGCAAAACAAACCTATATATGAGCAGTAGCTAATTTATATTGCTTGGCAATAACTTGCCTGCGGTTAATATTTTATATATTTGGCTTCCCTTTTTCACTAACCTGGCACCGTCTAAGGCAAACACAAATGTTGTATAACTAGTTTGTCTTATGTTCAAATAACGAACCATTGCATTTATTCAATCAAAACATCAAAAAACGGGTTTATTACGCATTTAATTCATCCTCATATTTAGTGACCTGCACACACCTATGAATTATTAATTTTAAAAATCCATCGTCAAATATAAATATCCAACTCCATAGCTATCGAAACCTATTAATTGCGTTGCAATCGGCTTATAAACATGGCAGCTGTGTTAGGTCAAGAATACATGTCTTTTTAACCCCTATTGCCCCCTATCAAAGATTTAGTGTTTTAGGAAATGCAAACCGTGACGAGGGAAATCGCACGTCGTTTGATTTTTGCAATTCGGACTGGTAGATCTCGAGATCTCCGGGGGGCTGAAAACGCACTTCCCTTCCTGCCACTAATAGGGGTAGCCCGATTTAACACATACTTTGACAATTTTGAACTTCTACCCTTCACGACCCGTGACTCTTGACCTGTTTTTCAAGGTCATGTCTGGCGCAAGTGGCGTCCCGCAGTATCAACTCTTGTAATTTGTGCAGTTTCCAGTGTTTGTTGTTCAGACGCATATGCAAAGTGTTTCCAGGTGACAGCTGCGATTTCCACTGAGATTGTGACCTCAATTGGCCTTTGCAGAGGTCAACCAAGGGGACTGACCTCCAATGTTTTCAGTTGACTTTTGGGGGCTTCTGACAGTTTCCAATGCATTTTGTGACGCTGATTATAAATATGAGATATATTTTACATAGTTATATGATTCACTGGGGTCATGCGCTTCCACAGCTCAAACCAAGTCACTCACCTTAAATAACCTGACATGACATTTTTGAAATTTGGCAGGTTGTAGGATGTTTTGGGACGCTGATCTCATATCCGGAACCCATTAAGCAAAATACAATGTTCATTCACGATTTTGGATTTTAGCTCGATTAGTGTTTTTTCACATTTACGATTTGTATTATATATAGACACATTTACTAGACATTCAAATTTTATGACATCTGGGTCATAAACATGACCTCCGAAATTAACTAATAACCCAAAACCTTTAAATCAGATACCAATGGCTTGCTCTTGTTACAAACAGCACTCTCGTTTTTAAATCGAAGCTTTTGCTCAATTAGGGGCGAAACGCCAGGGGAAATCGTATTACCATCCTATACACCGTCAGTCACGCAGTGATCCCTACACAGACGAGGGTTAATGTTTGGCCATGCTATCCGAATAACTAAGCCAAGTTACCTACCGCAAATTTGTGATAAAGAAAGTATGTACATATTATTGATTTGCGATCAGAAAACAACAAAATAAGCGGTCGATCCTATATTAAAGAACGAACGAAGTGGGTTGGACTGAGGCATTGTGTATCGCGATTCACTATTCAGTGCAATTTGTAGTTTGTACTTGGCCGGAAAGAGATGTTTGTTTCAATCTTTTAAAATAAATTAAGTCAAACTTCTTTAGACCGGATGAATTTCATAGATGAGGTCCCACTTGAGAAAACCTTTTGCTCAAACAAGCCCTGACGGCACCAATAGTGCAATATTAATGTTACTGCAAAAATTAAGAATATAAAGTGTTGCGTACCCAAACACGCCTGCGCAGTGCACACCGCCTCCGATGCCACTCGACCTTGAACGCGACCTTAGCCACCAGCTGCAGGCCATTCCAGTCGGGGCAATTCTGGACAGGCGCTTTGATAAACTGTTGCTTTTGCGCCAATGCAATATTATTATTTGTTGTATTTGTGTTATACAATTTGCTCTTAACAAAATATAATGAACTGAACTGAGTGTCGAAGTGACTCGAGCCCAGTATCCAGATCCCAGTATTCAGATCCCAGTATCCAGATCCATCCAGATCCATCCAGATCAACTTAGGTTTGTAGCCCAGTCTTCTTTCCACTGAGCCACCGGGGCAAGCGTTGCATACGATGTATTCCTTAACCCGCGCACTGCAGGGGGTTCGCGCCGAACACGAACTGCAGGGGGGTTGATTTCAGCCGCCCCCCTCCGTGAGATCTCCAAAACTACGCAACGTAGCGACAAGCGGGAAACGGCATTGGATAGCTCTAGGCAAGCTCTATCAAAAGTATTTAGTCTTTTCTTGGATCAGGTCACAATTGAGGTCACCAAGTGGTCACCAAAAGGTCAGATTTTCCGGTTTTAGGACTCCTTTTAAGAACTCTTTTTCCAGAAACCCCCGATTATTCTCGGAAACTATATAAGCTAGGAGCAATGAATTAGAAAGCAATCGATAGCTATTGAATTTTGAAATCGCATTCATAGGGCATCAATAAATTGAGTCTCAGATCAATAGGCTTAGGCTCCAGAGGTCATGGACAAGTGCAAAAATACTGTTTTTAGCAAAACAGTTTTTTCGTGAATAGCAATGTCACCTAAGAGAGATAAGGGAAAACATTTTGACGCATCTGTGTTTGTCTCATTAATTCGCGCTTTGAACATATATACGGTGACCTGGTAAGGTCAAATTCAAAATTTGACCTCAGGTCATAGGTCATTTGGTGACCCAGGTAGGTCATGTTTCATATGGGGCAACGCGGCCAGACTAGACGAACACATTGGTGTCAACTAATCGTCTCTATCTTTTTTCTATCAAGAGTTTATTAGAGTATATTAGAGTATATTAGCAAATCATTGCTGATGACCTCAGATGACCTCAGATGACCTCAGATGACCTTGTAGAGATCACTAAAGCGCAACAATTGCACCTTGCTATTTAGAAATTAGCTAAAATAGCAATGATTCTGAAAGAATTAGCCTGATCCAATGCATATTTTCTGAAAGGGAAAGCATTCGTTTAATTTTCCCATTCAAACTTATGATGGGGAGGTCAGGAAACTGACCTGACTCTTTGGTCACCGGATACAAAAATCTGAGATATAAGAATTGTAGTACGATATTCCCCCCCTTATGGAAATCCTGGCAAGTTTTTGAAAATTTCGAAAAAAAGACTGTGGCTTTTGGCACGAACGCAAAACATTTTTGAAGGTGGAGGTCACTTGACATGGACTTGTGACCTGACCTGAGATGACCTCAAGTCAAAACTTTTCCAAAGTGTGTATAATTAATGGCCAAACAGGTGTACAAAATTTGGCGGCGCTGCACGCCGCCGTTTTTGCGTTACTCCTGAAAACCTTGAGGGGGGAAATCACCCCCCCCTGCACTGCGCGGGTTAAAGGGGAATAATCACCTTATATTTTTATAAACAACAATTTATTAGGCTTCCATTATGGTATAACAATAATTTAATTATAATTTAAGAATTAAATAAATTTACTCCCTCATCCAATGTTATAAGTTTATTTTTACAAATTAAAAGCAAGTACATATATTTTTTTCGAAACTCATGAGCTGTGTTTTCCCGTCACTATTTGAAACGCGCCATATCTGGTGCAGGTGCTTAAAATTTTAGCGACCCTGCAGACAATGTTCCTGAAACATATCGCCGACACTAAAAAAGCCTGTCGTTGGTTGCCAAGTTGTTTTTCCGATTTAACTGCCGATGTTTAATTCTTTGTCTATTTTTGGGGGATTTTTTTTTTTTGCAATGGTAAACCATGCACATGGTGTTGAATACATACGAAGTCATACAAAGCTTGTAATGCTGACAATTTATGGAACAATTTCCAAACCAGTTTAACTGGGCCGCCATAGGGGGCCAAGTTAACAGTTAATTTGTTTTCCTTGTTGATTCAATGTCTGTCAAATGTATAGGATCGACGGTCATATTATCGAAACAAGTGGGCTCAAAATATATTTTCCATTCCATTGCGTACGAAAACAATACGGAAAAAACGGCAGTTTGATTAGATCCAAAAGTACTTGCAAGCAGCTTGCAACTACCGGTCATTGAAAGTGTGAAACGCTGATCAACTTTAACATGAACTATATTTCGGTAGGAATATTTGTATGCAAAATGTGATTAACCCGCGCCCCACTGGGCCTCTGCATTTCCTTCGCCCGACTGGGGGGGTGTTTGAACACCCCCTCTCTAACTCGGCTCCTATGGCACGTAGACCAAAACAAAAAAACAATGTTTGAACTGATATCAAAAATAATTTCGAAACTATTTCAGACTTTTTTCGCCCACGTCAAAACTCAGGTCACCAGCGGTCATCGAAGGTCAAATTTTCCAGTTTTAGGACATCGCTCCAGAAGCCCCCAAATATCTCGGAAACTATGCTATCTAGAAGCAAACGTTCAAAGACAATCGCTAGCCATTTGAATTTGCGATCGCAATCAGGTTCTCAAAATTGACCTCAGGTCAATAGTTTAGGCTCTAGAGGTCATTAAAGTCAAAATGCTGATTTTATGGCAAAACATATTTTCGGTAATAACTTCTCACCTAATAAAGATGACGCAATACTATTTACGCCATCGTGTTTGTCTCGTCAAGGCACTTTAAACCATGTTGAATTTGATAATGCTAGGTCAACCAAAAAAAAATGACCTCAGGTCAAGGTCAAGTGGTGACCCAAGTAGGTCATGCTGCATATCAGGATATGTATCTTGGCAAGGCAAACACATTGGTGAAAGTTACACTTCTCTATCTTCATTATGTTTAGAGTTATTGACGAAAAGGTTGGTTGGTGACCTCGGATGCCCTCAAGATAACGCCGTAAGGGGTCCCCTGAGCAAACCTGCACTTGGATCATACATAATTATCCTATTATAACATTGTCTAGAAGGAAATGGACTGATATCGTCGAAAAAGAAAAGCATTTGACAATTTCTCATTGACTTATAATGGGGAGGTCACAAAATTGACCGACGCTCAGGTCCCCGATATACAAAAATTCGAGATACACATTTTGTAGATACTGATGACTTGATGTAATCCTAAAAAGTTTGATATCGCTCCGTTAGAAACTGTGTGCAATGGCACGACCGCAAACCTTTTGGGTAAGGTGGGGTCACTTGATCTGATCTGAGGCTTCTTGCACCAAAAATAATCACCCGGATAAAAAATAATCCAACCCACCATGTAAAGCTACCCAGCCGGATATTTTATCTTGCACCAAGCGAAGCAGCCTACTGGTATACCCAGTTGGCTGCTTCGCTTGGTGCAAGATAAAATATCCGGCTGGGTAGCTTTACATGGTGGGTTGGATTATTGTTTTATCCGGGTAGATTATTTGGTGCAAGAGGCCTCTGGTGACCTGACCTAACCCGATACAAAACTTAAATTTTCGCAAAATGTGCGGCAAGGATCAATGTTAAGTTATTCCAAATTTGGCGGCGATACGCGCCGCCGTTTTTCGTTATCTTGATAAAACAGGGGGTGTGTTCAAACAACCCCCCCCCCCCAGTGGGGCGCAGGTTAACTTATAATATATTTTGTCTTGTCTATTGATTTCAAGTCATAACTCCATTGTTGTGGGAAACGGTGATTATTTACCTTTAAGAATAAGACCTATTCTATTATTCACATGATCAATGACTTCATGGGCTGGATCCGCAATCTTCTTTCTCATTATAATTTGTAAAATGTATTTTCGTGCATATCTTTTTGAAGATCGTAATACGACGTCAGCTAACAACCATCACATCCTATTTATACAGAATAGAATGGTAGTCTATCAAAGGCCCCGGACGAGCAGTGGATTTGAACATGTCCCACTCGGATTACGCCGTTAGCACTGTTTGGTGGCCTCATTCCGACAGGAGAGCAAACCTTGTTAGACCTCGCCCTCGGGCGGGGGAAGATGTGATTGGTGGGGCACGTTGGCGGAACAAATGACGCTCGACACGTGAAGAGACGCGACTCGCACCGGTCCTCAGCCGGCGTCAGATTTAGCAGCTGTGGAGACCAATGGGGCTCCGGTGACAGCGCGGCGCCATGGTGCTGCCAGGGTGGCCTCTGAGATGACAACAGTGCTTGTCACCTAAAATGCTACCCCGTGATTTATGTGAGGTAGTTGGTTAGAATGTAATCCCTATTCCCTGCGGGGAGGCGAATTCTGCCCCCCGTGTTTTTTTGCTTTTCGCTTATAAACCATGAGGCCTAGCGTCTGGAAACTGTGTGACTACCTTGAGCTGAATTACGCGTGTTGTATCAAAATTTTGAGAGATAAAAATCCGCCTAGCAGAGGCGGTGCCAGGCTTATGTTTTTGGGAGGATGTTACGAATGTGGTTGTGCGGCGAATGCTTCCTTCGTAGTTTGTGGTGCAATAAATTGCGTTAAAAACGATGTCACTGGAATTTACATAAGAAATACTAGGATTGTACATATTTTGGGGCAGAGGTGCACTCAGGTACAGGTCACTACAAAAGTAATGGTTGGTACTAGTTGCGACTCAGATAATCGCTTCTATCTCCTAAACCATGTGTCGAATCGTTCGAAATTTTGCACCTGGTCACAGGCTGTGTTCGTCCTAAAAAATGCATTACTTGGTTTTTGGTTACACCCACGCATTTTAGAGAAATTTGCAAACGTATCTCAGCGCCTCTTTCGGTAGGTCGTAACTAAATTCCTTACTTACCGCCTCTGATGACCCCAGTGTCCGCACCCGGCCAATCACGCTCTCGAAACAGATTGCGCAACAGGGACTGAATGAAGTCAGCTGAATGAATAGGTTCCTGCGTAAAAGCTAGCGTCAAGCCATAGTCACGTGGTCACCGTGCGGCCCGGGTCACCTGGGTCAATGGCCTCCGGCCATAACCCTCGCAGAGAGTTGAGACATCGCTAGAAGAGGCGAACTGGGCAGGGCCGGGCCGGACCGCGTAATGCTTTCTCCCAGGTGAACAAAGATGAGAGAGAGACAGAGAGACAGAGAGACAGAGAGACAGAGAGACAGAGAGAGAGCGGGAGACTTATTTTTTTACTGTCATATTCACCAATTTTTTTGGAAAGAGAACCTGCTCCCTACGTCACAAATATTTTAAAATATATATATTATATATAATTATATTATATTTATATATATAGTATAATTTATATAATATGTGGAGAGTTGCCCACCCAGCGAACATTGTGTCAGTACAGTGAACAGGTGCCCTCCAGCCTATTATTAGTCAAGTGATAATTTAATCCGGATTCGTGTGGTAAGCCGACTTCTAAAGCGATGATGTTTAAAGTTGTCAACAGCAACGGCTGATTTCATTTGATTCTGTCAGGATGCAAACATTTTTTTTTGCGTTTCCGTTGTATTTTCGATTAGCGCTTTTTGCTTTTCAGAAACGTAATATTTGTATATTTAGTAAAATGAACTTTAGTAACACCATTTGCGATGTGCATTGATTGATAAGAATGTCATAGTTTGCAACAGCCATTTAATTTGTCCCCCTAAAATTTTATTTTTACAAAATATGTTGAATGCCCACCAGTGAACAGGGGTGGGCGCCCACCAGTGAACACCTGTTCACTGGTGGATCTTCCTTCGGAAAAACCTCAACGTTTCAACTGTGAATGCAGAAGATATATTGGTTAGGCTGATAAACTCCACAAAGGGCTCCACGCCAGACAAGCCTATCCTTCACGTTCTATGAGGACCCCCTCGTTCACAGATTCAATGCTTATTGCTTTGTGGCTGTGGCGAAACCTCCCAAGACAATACTTTCCAGAATAATGTTCATTTTATATACAGGTCAAGCATTTTATTGTATGGACATAGAAAGTGTTGGATGGTGTGTGAAATGGCATGGGTAGAAACGTTTCTTGAACTGAAAATATTTGTTGAAATTGTTGCTGTTTATATTATTTTCGAGTGCCACAGAGTTGTCAAGTGTTCAGTCAATGGATTGTCAACAAAATCAAGTGAGCATCAGCAAAAGCAACAAAACGCCCACCTATATGGTGAAAGTCAGCTGTTTCACGGTTGAGACCCCCTGTTACACTGGTGAAAACCCTCCCCCGTTCACTGATGGATACCCATGCCCACCAGTGAACAGTTAGGTCCAAAAAATGAAATTTGTTTAAACTCAAATTTTGTATTTAGTTAATTTAATTTGCTAATGGCTATTCCTTAGCATTTTAGTAAGTAATTTCTAGACGAAGTTTCAGATCTCCAGGACAAAACAGAAAGCCACTAGAGTGATTTTTCAAAAGGGGTGTTCGCTGGTGGGCACTCTCCCCTATATATAAATATATGTGTATATATATATATATATATATATATATATATATATATATATATATATATATNGCTCAAAACTAGTAACTTTCCTTCTCCTCGGCAATAGTCAATTGGCTAGCCGGGAGAAGAAAAAAAAGTATGCTCCGCACACCCGCATTCGTAACGTCTTTCCAAAAACATGACCCTGGAGCCGCCTCTGCTTGGATATTTTTTTCAAAAAAAATTACAGAACACGCATCATTTAAATTTAGGAAAAGTCAAAAAGTTTCAAGACGATAGACGTAACGGTTCAGAAGCGGCGGGCAAAAAGCTTCGGGGGGGGGGGGAGAATCTACCCCCGCAGGGAATAAGGGAATAAGGTTAACTATTGACCTGACCTCAAAGGGACACTGCTACCTTCCAAAAAGTTATCAAATGTACGCCATTTGTGGTGCAAAATACAATGTAATTGCTGCTAAGCACGTTATGACATTTGTTTCTCACAAACATTGCTCAATTTCATGAAAAATGCGTTTTTATATTTGGGTTGATGACGCCATATTAAATATTTTTTGGAAGAAAAAAATTATCGCTGCCATAAGCATGACTATTGTATGGCTAATGTATGGCCAAAGGTAAAAAAGTCGACTGTAATAAACATTTAGCAAAGACGAGACTACGACATGGGCTCAGGGCCCTTATTCAAATATAAATGGGACTGGGGATATTACAGATGTTAAAACCAAACTTGAATTCTCTTGATCGACATCAGTGGTGTTTTAACTTATACCATACATGTTTGACAATACCAAGCACCCATAATGGCTATCTCACAACTCAAAAAATAATGTAAAAGTTAGCAGTGTCCCTTTAAATTGCAGGACATGTAAGCCAATTGCTAAATTTGAAATGACCTTATATTGCTCTTTTTCTTTTCGCTTAATTATATAACTATATATTTTCGTTTTTTTTTTTCCTTTCGCTCGCGAGGAATTATTATATATGTGTCATAGTTACCGAGAATAATTAGGGGTATTTTTGAATTAATCTAAATTCTGGAAAATATGGCTTTGGACGACCTCGGGGAAAATTATATTTGATCTGAGAAAATCGAGTACAAATAGTTTTCAAATCACTTTGACGAGCTTCCAGTGGTGGGAACTGTCATGTCTTTATGGATAAGGTTGGATGTTTTTTCTCATAATGTACTCGGGATCAAAATTACAAAATACTAGTGAATATAATTATTATGTATTTTCTAGGAAATTGTACTAAGCGATTATGTCCTTAGAAGAACTGATCGTCAAACTCGCACCAGATGTTTATGTAGTGTTAACTTATTCATAATCACGTCAGTATTTATGTGCATTTACATTTGTCAAATTTGCAGTTGCGTTTCAGCTCTTGACTACCAATAACTTGGTTTCATCCATATTTGCGACAGAAAAATGTAACCCGTTATCTTGTAGTAAGATATTTTGGCTCCCCGGCCCCGGCCCGGCCCCGGCCCGGCCCCGGGGCCTCTCGTGCATTTTCAATGAGTGATTCTGTTTGTCAGTTGGATCAAATCACGTTCCCTTTATACGTAGGCATCCTTCTTTACGGATAAATATAACTAAAATTGGCAGTTAGTATTTCAGCCAACCATTTATGTCTGTCAACGGCTGAATTTACGTGCCTTTGTGCATAGGGAACCTTCAAAATGACCTTAGTTTAGCTTGCTGTTTTTTACGACTGTTTGTCGAGGCCACTCCAATAAATTTTACCACCCCTGACGAGCTCCCGAGAGATGTTTTTGGCTTATGTCTAGGTCCCATAGGAGCAGATTTAGAAGAGGGGAGTCGAAATGCCCCACCCCAGCCCGATGATTGTGGTGCCGAACACCAGCCCGGTGCCGGATAACTTCGACCTCAAGTCCTCTCTGTTCGAGTCACCAGATCATGTCAAGTGACTTTATCTAAAACAAAGTTTTGTTCGTGTCAAAGTCACAATGTATGTGTGATGGATTTGAAACTTACAGGAATTATCAAAGACCATAAATATCTTCTCTCGTATATATGTTGTTTTTGTCGCATCGGGACCAAAGGTCAGGTCGGTTTCGTGAACCCATTATTATAAAAAAAAACACACACACACAGATGCTTTCTATTCAGATAAAATGCTGCAAGGGAATCTGAGATTATCTGACGTTCGCAGCATTATATTATAATACAGAAAGAGAGGTGCAAACAACACAGCTATTGGTTACAGCACCAAACAACGTACATGTGTTTTACCGTCAAAATGCATCACATAATAATTGAATTTGTAACAATTCTTGGGATCACCAAATGCCCATTAGTTTGAGTTCAATTGTTTTGGGTTTAAAGGGAGTGTGCCTACTCACAGTTGTCATGGTGAAGTTAGTTCAACACTAGTCTGCTAGAACAAGATTTTTCTGAATGTTAGCCATATGCTTCAATTTCCCCAATTCACTTTAGTTGCTGAGAATATTTCAAAGTCGCCAATCACATTCTGGAAGAATTTAATTATCGATGGTCGCCAGGCAGAGCTTTCGCTACTAGATAGCATTGCTCGTTAAATTACAACCGCTAGCATATATTGTTAGCTCTGGCCAATAGCAAAACAATCGGTGCAGCACTGATAACAGCTGCCAAACAAGATCCTTGATCACTGTTAAAAACAAACACATACATTGTTCATAAGGGCTTTGTTTATTTCGTCTTTAAGTGCCGCCATTATAGGTAACATCTTCGCTACTCTGTTTATAGTGACGATCGTTTGATGATTTTGAAACAAAGCACAATGCGAATAACAGAATATAAGTAAAATTCAACTAAAGGGCGCTCCAGACTGAATTTATCGTAACCAATAATCAAACCATTGGCCTTCTTACCGTAAGAAAAAATATATTTGACATTTTTCAACAAGAGGTAGGCACACTCCCTTAAAACTGTACCTGGCATTGATTGACAACTTTACAAAGGATCACCAAACAAATGTGTTTCAAAATTGCCTTTTACGATTTGTAAAACACGTGCGTGTTGATACCATTGCTTCTATTGTCAAACCTGTACAAAACTATGAAAGCAAAGTGATTTTTTAGGAAGAAATAAAATCAACTTCACGTTTAAATGAACTGAGGAACCAAAATTCGATTGACTTGAGCAAAAGAAATATATATATAAATATTATATATTTTAAAGAGCTTTTCAAAGCTTTCGCTTCTTCCTAGCTATCTAAGTGCCCGATGATTCGGGGCTTTCGAAACCGGAGCCCTATATTTGCAAAATATGACCTTTGATGACCTTTTGGTGACCCATTTTTATTTATGAAGCACCATAAAAGCTTTAAAATTACTTAGCATGTCCGCCTTACAATAGCTTTTGTTACGAGTTTCTATAGCCTTTTAGCATTTGAGTTAGAAGGTGTGGGGTTATATTTTTGAACCCACTTCCGGAAAAAGTTGTTTAACAGGCCCACTGGTGTGCGGGTTAACCCTTGTCCTTTTGTGAGGGGCATTTTGACCCCCCTGAGGTTTTTCCAGAATAGTGGGAAAACGGCGGCTCGCATCGCCGGCCAAATTGCCATAGCTTGTTTTAAACATACATTTCCACACTTTTGCCAAAATATGACTTAAGGTCGTCTTCGCGGGACTGGTTCACCAGGGTCACGTCCTTCAAAAATGCCCAATAAATGTTTGGTTATCGTGCAAAAGCCACAGCTTTGTTCGAAAAAATTCTGAAACTTTCATCGATTTCATCAGCAACTATAAGTCACCTTCCAATAGCCCCATTAATCAGATTGTCGTTTTGCGTTGACTAAGTCAGTCAATTTTTCTGACCTCCCAGCATTAGTGAACGTTGAATAAAAAACCAACATGCTTTTTTCTCAGAGAATATTGCATTGATCAGGGCTGCATCTTTACAGCAATCAAGTTATTTTAGCTCATTACGGATGGCCAAGGTGCAATTTTTACTGAGTTAAAATTTCAAGGTTCATTTGAGGTCATCTGAGGTTCCATCACAATTTTATTTGCCATTAATATTGATAGAATAAAGAATAAGGGAGAGAAGCAGACACAGCAGACCATCACCACTGTGTTCGTTTTTGAATGGCGACGTCGCCTCCATATGCAACATACCTACCTGGGTCACCGAATGACCTTGACCTTGAAGTCACCAATTGCATTCTTTTCAAAGCGCCTCTACAATACAAACCAGATAGTTTTAAAATAACTTGCTATTCATTGTCAGATAAAAGGCTATTCAGGAAAAAACATGTTTTACCCTATAAGACATTTTATTTACTTTTGATGGTCTTGAGCTTAAACTATTGATCTGAGCTCAAATTGTGGACACCTAATGCATTGCAAATCTGATAAGCTTTCGATTTTTCCCCGTTTGTTCCTAGCCATCACAGTTCTCAAGATATATGGGGATGTTAGAAGCAAAGTAAAAAAAAAAATGACCTTTGATCACCTCTGGCGACCTCAATATTGACTTAAGCTAAAAATTGTCTGTCTTACTTCGAATGTACATGTTAAAAGCTTTCGAAAACTTTTTTCCGCGTCTTTCTATTCCTTTTCGAGTCAGGAGGATGGGGTCATTTTTGCCTTCCTTCCACATAACGACAAACAGACCATTGCGAAGTTGTCTCGGAGGACCACCAGGTGCGGGTTATATACAAAGTAAGGATGAATAATTCATTATATACAATATATTGCTATTTTTATGTTTGTCGTGGGCAGCCAGATAAAACGATAACCCGCAAGTTACTGTGGTATATTCAAAAACGTGAAGTAATGTGTATTCCACACGGCATATTGTTTATACTTTAACGTTGAAAGAGGGCCACTGATGCAACAGGTAGTAGTTTCTCAAGTTCCTAAATCTGCTTGTCGTCTGAAGTCCCGTTACCTTTACATAAGTGCTTAGATACATTCATCTAATAGATCATCTGAAGCAAGAACTTACCGGAAAACGGTGCCTTGCCCGCCTCTCCCGAGCTTGTCTTTTCTGTTAAACGCAATGCTGCCACTGCCAGCAGCAGTGCTGTCGCTGCCGGTATCGCCCATTTTCTCCGAGATCTGTTGGTCAATGGTGAGACATGTGATGGGTACTCAGTGAAGAAGTAGCTGCTCTCCGACTACAGTATGACCACAGAAGGTCACACGTTAACAATATTGATACTTGTAACACATGCAATGCAAGCGATTTAGTTTTTTTTCTCCAGAAGTGCTAAAAATGAATTGGTTGTCACAAACACATATTAAGAATACCGAATAGTCACAATAATCAAACATGTGAAAATAAAGTCATACAACGAATTGTCCCAAACCCAATGTCAGCATGTGCTAAGGTATTCCAGCTGCTTCCAAAGTTAACCCGCGCCAGGCCGGTGCTCG